>JAQGAW010000892.1:0-23086 GCA_034698025.1 Phthiracarus crinitus
TCGAGCGTGTCAAGAAAGTGAGCGCGAGCGTTTTCATTTTACCCGAGCGTGAGCGCGAGCGGTGAGCGTCATTTTTTGCCGAGCGTGAGCGTGAGCGCCGAGCGTGTGCATCACTGGTTATATTCATTTACACGGTTTTTTCTTCCATAAAATTTGAGCGAAAATAAGTGATTCAAATTTATTATATCTATAGTTACCCAATTTAGATGTTCACAGATTATTATAAAAACTGTTTTAGTTATGATTTTACTCTCAAATATCTAGAATCCTGTTTCGCGATTTTATCGTAAATATTGTACGCGCGATAAACGAATTGATTACGAGATGTTGCTCTGCTATATCAACGAAGAGTCGGAGAAAATGATATTAAAACGTATCGAATCTTACGTCCAACACTTCATGTCGCTTCGCTCCGATTACAAGTCGTGGTACTATAGACCAGTGTATGGCTATTTGCATCGTATAGACAGAGAAAAATGGAAATACTTGAGAGACAATCTTGAAGGCGGACAGTCGTGGTATAAGGATGAACACCATATTATGGATCTCGGACAGCCTGATCACGGAGAATGAGTATACCAATACAAATACCAATCATTTGTTTCATGTAAATTTGCTGTAAAAATAGTTGCTTTAGTTCGCCGAAAAAAGATAAGAAAATAAATCTTTAAACAATTAATGGATGAATAGTTTTTTTGTTGGATGAAATCACGTTTTAATATATCATTGTGTATACGCTTTAGTTTTAAAATTACATCTGAATATTAGTAATACTGGTAGTAATTAGAGGTATATTATTATGTATGCAATAGTTTTCGATTAATTTTTAAAATTAAAAAAAACGATACATATAACACACGGTATTTTTTCATTGCGTTCGTGCATATAATTTATTTGTTTACGTTTAATTGTTTTTTCTGTTTGATTAGTATTGGTTTTGTTTGTGTATACATCGAAAATTTTACGCATTAGAGAACATCAAATATTTGTGTTTAAAAGTTTTAAAAATTGACACATTTTTTTTACAACATTCGGTAAAGTCGTCTTAAAAAACAGAAGGGATAACAAAATAAATATATGGTATTAGTATTAGTGTTGGGAACACAACAATACAATGTCAAGCTATTAATGAATTACCTAAATATAAAACAGGCGAACTTTGGAAGTGCTCACTAATAAGTCGTCGTCGAAAAACTTGGTCTCTATTATAACATTACCGCTGCGATCGTTCAATAAAAAATAAGTAATACGTTAGATATAATTGAAATACTATTGATATCGTATTGATTTGTTGACATACTTGAGCACATTTGCGGGCATCATCTGAGATTCAGGCGCCGCTTCGATCAACGACTGCCACGTGTTTGTCGAGTTAGGGATAACGTAACCGAATTCGAAGAACCACTCCTCGAGACACTTGCCTTTGAAGAGCACTCTCTGCTCCAAACGAAACTTCTCCATCGGTTCGACACTCGAAAAGTTGATTTCGCGCGAAACTGCTCTGCATTTAAGTATACTCATGGGTACGCGTGCCTCATGTTCTTTGTCTGGTTTCGACAGATCTGTGTTCTCTTCCCATATAATATTACCGGTGTCTGCGTCTCGAAGATTAAGCCAATTCACGCGAAATCCGCTCAGAATGTCTTCCGCTTTTGATGGCATTTCCAATGCGTTTGTATGGCTATAGCTATAGAGTGATGCGATCGCTGTGTTATGTGTTAATGCGTTATGTGTTTACGTTTGATTGCAATGGCGTTAAATGAATGCATAAATAGATGAATCGAATCGAATCGAAGTGATATGAAACGAAACAACACAAACGGTAATGAATATATGATATAACGTTAACTCTATATTCTATACGAATATAGAATATATTCTATACGTTACGTTAATAAACATAACACTGACAGTTAAGCGAATGTTTATTACATTATTTTTGTTAATTACTTATGAAAATAAGACATAGATGTCGCACATTTCGCACATTTTATACTTTGTTTGATCGATCGTACAAATAATTTAGAGCTAATAACTAAAAATTAATTTTGAATTAAAGTTTGCGTGAAATTGTTTTAATCCGCCATTTAATTATATGAACGATTTTGACTTAATTTTTACCATAAAGAAAACCGCGGTTTAAACCGCAAAACAGCCATTCAATTATTATTAATATTTAGAAATATTGAGAACATTAAAATGATTTTCACGTCTCTGTTAGAACATTGAAATGATACGAATTAAACTAGTAAATCATTAGAAATCTTAAACCAGAACAAGACCAACCCGACAAGTCTCTACCCGACCCGACCCGATGATCAAAATATTTTTATAATTTTACTAACTTTGCTAAAATTTTCTAAAAAATGTAAGTTAGTAAAATTTACTTAAATATAGAAATAATATTTAATAATTAAGTATTATTTAAGTTATACAAATATGTAATATTTCAAAATTTTTGCAAAATTTTAATAGTTTTATGCTATAAATCGCTATTTCATTGGTTTGTCGGGTTTTCTTCCAAATTTTCAAAATCCGACCCTACCCGAACAGTTTTGAGCTGGAAACTGATCCGACCCGAAAAATTTATCGGGTACCCGACCTGAACCCAACATTTCGGGTACCCGTTTACTAGTCTAATAAGAATATTAAAATTCTATTTTAAAACAAGATCGAAACGGTCACAATATCTGACTGCAGTTTGGTGTTTAATTATTTTTCTATCTATTTGTTATTATATGATATTATTAGATATTTGCGGCATATACCATTCAATTTCGTTATAATGTAATATTGTTTCACATTTTCGACTCTCTGAAATTACGGAATAAGCAATTTAAAATCTATAATGTTCTGTTATCGGACCGGCATATGCCACAAAAAATCTATATTGTTCTGTAATAGGACCGGCATATGCCACGAAAAAATCTATATTGTACTGTTATCGGACCGGCATATTCCACAAAATCAATATTGTTCTGTAATCGAACCGGCATATGCCACTAAATCTATAATGTACTGTAATCGGAGCGGCATATGCCACAAAAAATTCCGAAACATACAGTGAAAAAAACTGTATATGTCAAAAAATCTGGGATATAAAGATATTACTACCAAAATTTATTTTTGGAATATAGGGGTCTTTTTTATTCTTTATTTTAATAAATTGATTTTTTGAAGATAGGAGTCTATTTTATAGAAGAGTGGATTCTTTTTGAAATTTATTTTGGAAGATAGGAGTCTATTTTTTAATAAAATCCCTTAATTAACATAAAGAAAAAATGCCTTAATAAATATAGAGTGCACACACGGACAGACGGACATACGCAAACCCATATATTTGAACTTTGCAAAGTCAGATAAAAAAATATTTAATGTCGGAACATTAATAGCTTTTAATCATAGACTCTAATAGATTTTTAAAGTAACAAACAAAATATAATATTGTTTGATATATAGTCAGAAATGATCTAATCGAGTAGTAAATTTCACCACTATAACCCTTAATTCAAAACACTAAGTGACATATTTAAGAACATGTTAGTTCAGTAATTATTTTAAAAAGCTCTATCTAACACCTTATCTGTTGTTAAATTGTATCATAAAATTCGATTTTGGAATGTAATATTGTATCAAAAGAAATCTAATGTTCTCTTAAGATAACAAAATAAATCTAAAATTATCATTTTAAAATTTTAATATCATATATATAAAATTCAAAATTATGTCATCCCCTTAATAGACTTATCCCTTGTAAGTAACATCCCCTGGACACATATATCAATGGAGTCAGCTTGAAGTCTAGGAAAAATGGGGGGGATTAAAGGGGTGACCCCCGTAGGAGAGTTGATTTGAAAAAAATAGAAACTAAACCGTTGACACCTATAAAATTGCACTCCGGGTGGCTTGGGATGGGGGCCTGTAAGGAATTTGACATAATTAGACATTTGGGTCATAAATTTCTTTATTATACGATACTATAAGACATATACAGCATAAGCCAGTCAATTTCGTCATTATTTGTTGGAATTAGACATTAACTCCACATAAAGAATTGATATCTGCTATTGAATTACATTTTAAACAACATATAAGATCAAATCCAAACAGATCTTCCGTACAAATTGGATTTGTCCTAATGAATGGTTTCACTTATTAAAAAATAACTAAAGGAAATTTCACAGTAATTTATATAAAATCAAATGTTTAAAAATCAAATATTATTTATATTAATAATATTAAAAATAATATTAATTATTATTAAATACTATTTAAAAAATATTTTTGTCAATTATAATTAATGGTTACAATTATTCAAGATATGTGTTTACAACAAAATATTTTGCCTTTTTAAATTTAATATTACACATTCCACCAATGTTTTTCAGCGTATGTACCAACACTTACTCAGACAGTTTCTCAGTTTAAAAGTCTTTATTAAAGATACGCTGTTACACTCGACTTATCCAACCAAGTAATACGTCAAGTCTTGGACGCACTAATGAAATCTTTCGTTCGACTTCGCAACACAATGTGCTATTTTATGAAAACAGATGTCGAGTTTCTCGGACACGTGTTATCTGCTGGTAATGTGCGTCGTTCTCCTAAGATAGTAGATATGGCTAAGAATGCTGTACCGACGAGAGTATTAGCTGTTCAGAATTCGTGGATTTCAGGAACTTCTATTGCAAATTCATATAAGACTTTAGTAGAAAAACGAAACCGTTGTACGCGTTAATAAAAAAAACGTTTCAATGAACGAAGCACATCTGAGCACTTTCGCTACACTGCGAGCCGAACTCATCAGTGAATCAGTGTTAGCTATATTCGATCCATGAATTCCGATTGAATTGCAAAGCGATTCATCTGGTAATGTGTTAGCGGCGATACTGATACAGCGCGCGGACGATAGCAAGTAATACGTTAACGCCTACTGATATAAATTTTGGACGACGTTTAGTCTTGATATGCCGCTACTGACTTCGAGTGCTATGCAGAGGTGCTCGCCATTGAACACTTGACTATCTCGACGCGTCTAACTTCGACGTATTCACTGACTATGCAGCTCTCAAATTGCTTTTCGACATTAAGAATCTGTAGTGTATGTGACCCTAAGTCACTACACTATTAGTGTTTTGCTTTCTAGTTTAATATTACATTATTACTCATTCATACTAATAAATGTTATAAATGATACATAATCCATACATTATTTCATATGTTATACATAATACCCAATATTTATATTATTAATATATCTTAATGAAGTACACTTTATGGATTGACTTATGTGTGCTTTATTTGTTGTCTGAACGTTAAACGTATCATTAGTTTATTATAAGTATTTATTAAAGCGTATTATAACGCTTTCTTTGCTTACTTTGTTATGTTGATTCGCTCTTATACATAAAATTCAATTCACTTACAGGAAAAGTGGTATGTTATTACGAGGTTCTTGTGGTACGAATTTATTCTTCCTCAGCAGTTAAGTTGAGGTCTTCATCGGTGGCGAATATCCCATACTGGTCCACTACTACAACTTACGCGGATACACTACAGAATCCTTAGTCAAGACTTTTTCGATGGGCTTTATGTTTCGCACCTTATGACTACACAGTTCACTATAGACCTGACATCACAAGCAAAGCCGCAGATGCATTGTCGCTTAACCCGATATCACTACTTATCGATATTTATATGCTTTAGGCGCGTCAATCAGAAATCGTAGTAACATAAATTCGTAAGCCAGTAGTACAAAATGGCTTAAAATAAGTCAAATTTGGATAAAATGAAAGCGTTGTTATTCCAGTATCATTAATGCATATTGTATTCGAGCAATATCATGACGAGGTGAAAAATCCAGTTGAGGCTAAAACTTCGAATCGATCTTTTGGCGTTAAGGGCCATCAACCAAGGTATGGAGACCTCAGGACACCCGATACCCCTCAGACCCTATATCTTAAATTTAGAGAAAATATCGTTACGATTTTACTCGACAGGTGGAGCCAAGTGGCTCACCATTAATTATTCTAAAACCTGTTTTCTGTATTGCTCAACGGGTACACCACTTGTTATCATTCAGTATCTCGAAACAAGTCCTAAACGATACATTTATGGTAATTTGGGCCAATTTTGGTATCCGATTCAGTTAAGACGACAGACTGATATTAAGTTTCAACTTAAGGTCAAATATGCGTGAGCTGTCGTCTGGAATCTTCCGCGCGATTGTAACAAATATGAAGTCGATCAAGTCTTCAATCGCTGGTTTCGACAAGTGGTCAACGAGTGTTATTTGCCGTTTGCTTTAATGCGTCCATAAACGCATTAGCTTTATGTCGACATCGAGTATATTCATTGTGTCAAATCCTAGAAATACTCCAACATTCAGATTCTAAACGTAATCGGAATCAACGACAAGCCGGCAGTCATCGGAATAGATGTCATCGATCGAAAGGAAAAAAATTGAAACGTTTCGTCAACAGATGCAGACTCTTTTCTGACATTTATATTATTTGTCCGAGTGTACGTTAACTAAATTCATGATTTCCTAAGTTTCGTACATTTCGTATGTTTCGTATAATCATTTGTTTTCTAGCATTAGTAAAAAACAGCCGTTTTTATTATTTGAAAAGCGTTTTTTTCATTATAATATATATAATACACTAAGTATTGAATATTATCAAATTGAGATTCAGTTTGTTAGTTAAAACACGGGAAAATTACTATATTACGCATTATATTTGCATAAATATAACAGTGAAGATTTCGCAATATAATGGAGAAATAAGTATAATGTTATACTTGACTTATTTTTACTCAATTGTATTGTTATTCTCATTGGTTTTAAAAATACTTTCATTTTTATCTGTGTTCGTAGAGACTTTGAATTATCGAAAATCCTTGTTTTCTTGGCAACAGATATAACTAATTAGTCAAAATTAAGCCTTTTAGATAGTTATTGTTCATGAAAATCCTGAATTATACTTGAATAAATGAAACGACAATTATTGATTTCGTTTTTATTTCGAGTCTGAAAAAGAATTTTTTCTTCTATGTGTTAACATTAATTATTCGATACACAACATAAATTCAAAAGGATGTGTATGGAAAATATAATTCTATCTTCCCCAAAATTTGTATGAGTCTATTTATCGACCCATTTTTTGAGATTTCAAGGATATAATATTGAAAGTTTAAAAAATTGGGACTATTGAAATAAATTTGTTCATAAAAACATGATTTTTTAACCCCCTTAATTTTTGGTCAAATTTCTAATAATTGTATTTTAAATTATTTTTTTTGATGTGCATTGGTTTAGGTTTTCTTCGGAAACAAATTAAAAAAATAAAATTTATTTTTTGAAATATTTTTTCTACCTAAATACCGAATTCCGCTGAGTTTTCTCCACCCAAATATTTTTAATATTTAGATTTTTAAATAATTAGATAATTAAATTTTTGATGAATTTCCCTGAAGTTTTTTTTAAAATTTTCATAAAGAAAAGCATGTAATAATAAGTTAAATTAAAACAAGAAAGAAAATGAACATTCATAATGAGCACACTTTGTCTCATAATCTTAGTTAATTTTATAGTAGAATACAATTTTTTTGCATAATCTATTTTTGGCATTTCAATTATAGATTCTATTGTTAGCGAACTATATTTTATTTTTATTTTTAAGCAGTTAGTACTATAACAGTATATTGTTTCTTTGAAAAATAATTATTTTTGTAAATAATCTTTATACAGTATTATTTTGTTGTAAATAACACTTCTGTGAGTGTATTGATACTTTTGATTCAGTTGTTGTTCATCTTTAGTCTTGTCATCAAAATTTGTTGTTATCCTACACTCTCTGAATCTAATAAACGCGTGTTACTATTATTACATAATTAAAAATTGTTTTACATGCCCCGAAATAGTTTAAATAATTTTATTTTCATTTTTTTTAAAATTTTTATTTCAAAAGTTATTACAAACCAATTTTCCTTTTAATTCATTGATAATAACAGTTTTCAAACACTCATCTTTAGTACCATTTCCTATCTAACCGTATTTATTATTACCCCATGAATAAAGAATGCTTTTGTTATAGCAATTAATGAACTATATGTTGATTTGAAATCACAAACATCTTCGCCACATAACTCAGGGATATTAATTTTTAATTTGACTGGATTTTTATGACTCAATCCAAGAATACCATTAGTATTATCTCCATATGAATACACGTTATCATCATTTGTCACGCATATTAATGACATTCTTTTGTTGAACGTATAAACTAAAGTAATCTTTGCCACAAATTTATCATTTAATTTTTTAATTATAGGCCAATTTTTGATAACATTCATTTTATATATAACTTATCATATAATGATTTAATCAAATCAATGAAAAACTAATATGATTTAAAAATTTTATATAGTATAACAAATGGTAATATTATTTAATGCTGTAAAGATAATCAGACAACAATTTTTTGAATATGATTGAAGTCACTACTGTAACCCAATTTTAAATCTATGCTTATTAAATTTGACTTATAATTTTTAAAATTTTTCTCGTCTCAAAATTTTTCCAAATTTTTAAGGATGGGTGGACCCTGGGTAAGAACCTCCTTCTATAACTATGGTTAGAAACTATAGTGCGAAATCATCAAAATATTAAGGCCCGAACCATGTATGCCCTTCATGTATAGGCCCGAGCCTGACAAATGCCCGATTTTCGATCGAAACATTTAAATTGTAGTAAAAAAGAATAATTTATTTGCAAAATTTCTTAAAAACAATTAATGTATTAAAGAAATAAAATCTTTTAGCATTAAATTATACTGTTTTCTGAAACAAAATTATACTTTTTTGGTAATATTATACCAAAAAATTTGAAATTATATTCTAAATCGGGCCTAAAAATTTTAAACCAAAGCTCGGCCCAATTAATATGATTTTCTTAACTTAAGGTCCGAGTCCGACAAAGCCCGGCACTTTTTGTCGGGGACCCGAAAATCTGGGGCCGTTTCGCACTCTATTAGAAACCTAACTCACATCTCTAGTGTTTACAAAAACTAACAGACAACACGTGCTTACGATTAATAAGTGTATTGGTTTTTATGTTATTTACGAGTTTGTGTTTATTACTTCAAAATGTTTCGAAAGTTATGCAAACAATCGGTTTTTTATGCCATAAACCGATCCAATCATTTCCCACAACAATATCTGTCAAAAGCAATATTTTCGTCACACATTCAAAGCAACGATGCTTTCGATACGAATGAAAATTCAGGCAAATATCGACATAATTTCGGTAAAATATATTGAATTAACATTTATTATGTTTATGTTTATGTTATGTTTAAAAACAGTTTTATTGCACTGAATTCGATTCAAACTTCACAAAAATCCTGATTTATATAATTTTAATTCAATATTTAATTTATCAAAAATAGATTTTCGTGAAAAGCGTCTGAATTTATTGAAACAATCGCTTCCCGAAGATGTGTGCGACACATTGAGCGAAGATCTGATCAAAGCAGACACAGTCGACCAACTCATTCATTTGCTTAAACTAAATCACAATAAGTTGAACAACAGGTGTATATGCGAAACGCTAATAACGCTGGAATCGCTGACCGAAACGCGCGAACAGATCGCCGAAGCATTCGATTCGAATCCATTTCACTCATTGATTGATAAAGCGTTAAGAAGGATACCGACGTTTAACGGCAAAGAAACGTTTAATTGTTTTAAGCCATTGATTGAGATGGGAATCGGAGAGCAGTCGAGTCTGATTCGAGCGCTTATTCAACGCGCGAGAGAAGTGTGCGATGATTTTAGTGACCATCAAATCGTTGAATTTGAATATTTGGTCAAAAGAATGGCATCAAACGATCAACACAGCAGTTACGGTACGGTATAATTATTTTTTTTTAAGTTTCGATTTCCACTTCAATAATCGAAATACTTTTAGCTGATATTTTATTTTTTGCTCTCAATTTTCTCTAAATATTAGTTTATTAACAGATCGTCAAACTGAATCGATTTATCCGCTGTCGATAGCGTTATCACAATCATTGGCTCATCTCATAAGAAAAAGAATCCTAAATAAAGAGATTAATCTTAATGATACAACTCTGTTGATCAGCTTTACTCGGTTAGCACTCGAGCATAGTTTGATAGACATTATTAATCCATTACTGGAAGCTATTTGCCCGAAAATAGAAGAACTATCAACAGAGCATTTATTTTCGTTAGTATCGTCGTTAATAACTATCAAATTTTTTAATAGATCAGTGAATTTGCAAGTTGTAGACACAGTCATCCAAAATAGTTTGGATAAATTGTGCGCCACTTCTGTTAGTGATGTTTCGCCTAATTATTACAGTAATTTAGTTTCTATTTTGACTAACATTCAAGATAAACGCTTGTATTATCGTAAAGAGTTGTTTGATTTATTGGCCGATTGTGTAGTGAAAGATTCGGATAAGTTTCCGAACTCTACGATAGATGTTATTTTGAAATCATTTAATCTGAACGATCACTTCCACTATGGATTAATGGATTATATTGGGCAACGAATTGTTGATAATAGCAATTTCTTAAGTCCTATCAGTAAAATTTCAGTGACCAATATAGTGGACGCGTTTACGTTACCCAACGGTTACGCCGCAAATAATCCAAATAGTAATCTCGTTTACGACACTATTATTAGTTGTTCGCAAATGAAACGACATCTACAAAGACAAAAATTTCTAGTATTTGAAATGTTAAGCGCATTATGCACTATTGGCTATTATCCCGAAGATTTTATTCGCGAATGCGTTCACAATCATTTCCACAAAGCTGTTGAAATTTCGAGCACTCGTCGAAAGAGAGATGGATTTCTTCTATCAGTTGTACCGATTTATCAAGCGTTATGTCTGGAAATGGACGATAAAAATGAGGAGAATAAACAATTGATTAGAAAAATGCGACCATTTATTAAAGAAATCATCGCATTTCAACATAATGGCGATGATCTTCATGTAAAATCGCTTCTTTTGCACAGAAATGTGTTTGAAGTGTGTGGCGGTTCAAAATTTGTTGCTAATAACTTGTTCACCGAATACGGACACCATTTACCTCAAGTTTTTGCTATGAATACTGATGGATCTTTTTTTGCATTGGATTTTGATCCGGAATCTAGTTATCTAATAAATGAATTAAAAATTCCAAGCAATTGTAAAATGTAAGCTTTCGTAAAACCGTTTTACGTCACTTATTAGCGCATATTCTCATATTATAAACATTTATTCTAGAATGGCTGTAATTGATTTGACATTTGATGATTATTGCCGTCAACCGGCGATTTTAAAAGCGCGAATCGATTACAATATCAAAACGTTGAGAAAAGCAGGAATAATTCCTATTGTGGTGAGTATGACAATGCTTTGCTTATCTCCTATTAATAATTGAGGTTTAATATCAGATCAATTTTTTAATTTCAGGTTAATGTTGAAAGCTTTAATTCGTTAACGGATGACGAAAGAAAATTACTTATAATGGAAAAAATTAGCGAATCTAAATCGTAATGCAATTAATGTTACATATTTATTGATTACCGTTAGATATTTTATTGAATGCGATATTGAGCTGGACTTTTAAATAAAGTACTGTACTGTAGGGTATGTTCAGAAAATTAAAAAACTCAATATACCGTACTTTTAACACTCGTCTCATAAGCTCAAGCGCACGATATTTAAGTAACGTTTCCATTATTTCTAACTCTTTCAACTAAAAAATAGTGGAAACAGTTCTATTTTAACTTAATTCAATTCAGAGTTCCAGAGATATCGATCGCATAGCATTAGATAATATTTAGTGTTTGAATATTTTTACTACTAAAAAATTTTAATGTGAAATAAATTTTCTAAGGTTAATGAATACCGTAAAAAGTAATTTTATTACCATATTTTTGTTAACATTTAAGTAAACTGTATAAAAGAATAAGCGTAGACAACAAAATATAAATTCTTCACTATTGAATTAATTTAGAAAATTGAATAAATAAGCTTAAGGTATACGAAAGTATTATATGCCGATTACTTCAGTCATGTTTCGCGTTTCTATTGCGAGTAAAAATTGAGCGAATAGACGTCATATAAATCGGTAAATAATATTAAACATTAATTTAGTTATACTAAACAATGTGTTTAACCTCATCCACCACTCGGACCACAATTCTTACGCGCGGGTCTGTACGACGACGAGGAAGACGAGCCCATTAACGGGTTATAATCTTTATCGCCGAAAAGCGATTTCGAATTATCCGTTCGTTTCTTGAGCTGAGTTTGTTGATCAGCGATTCGCTGCAATTCAATCAATTGTTGCCTCTTTTTCGTTTGTTCCTCAATGATAGCCGCGTTTCGCTGCTCAGCGCTCGCGTTATACCTTTCCTGCATTCTTCGTCTCACTTCTTCCATCTCTTCGGCGCGATTTGCGATTACATTTGGGTCTAGTTTTGAACAACAATGAAATTAATACGAATCACTGATGCGATATATTGATTAAAATGAATAAAAACCTGTGTTTCGGTTACGAGTTTCTCTCCATTCGGCAAACAGTTTGGACACGTATTTATTCCACGAAACGTATAATAGAATAATGAACGCTAATATATACCAGCCATAACTAGAAAGATATTCGGTTAATAATGCGAACAAATCGTGGATGAATTGCGGATCAGTATTCTTCAGTGACATTATATCACATGACAACGCAGTTTTGCGTTATTATTGTTAAATGAATTTATTTACGTTAACTGTTTGCTTATAGATTGTAACCAATCATCAATCAGTTTATATTATTTCTAACATTTTGATTGGTTGTGCGTAGTGATGAAAGTCAGCTTAAAAACCCGAGCTTTAGCTGAGCTGAGCTAATCAAAAATTTTCAGAGCTGAGCTGAATTATTTTCAGCTCCAAATATATTGAGCTGAGCTTGATATTACTGAAGCTGAGCTGAGGAGCTGAAAATTGTCTTTATAATTATAATTTTTTATGAAAAATTGTATTATACTTCTATAATATTTTTTCAAAACATTACAATAATATTGTAATGACTTAATATCACAATATTAAATGAATAATTTCATTCAATCGATCTTGAATTTTGAATAATATTTTATATGCATATTGCAACAATAAATTGAAATATACTTTAAACAAAATACAAAAGTCAGCTCAATTAGCTCGATATACAGAGCTTGAGCTGAAAGCTGAGCTGAGCTGAGCTGAGCTGGAGCTGAACATATGTGAGCTGAGCTGATAAGTGCAGCTCTAAAACTTTAAAATCACGAGCTGAATTTCAACTCGAGCTTATGCTAAGCTCAGCTCCATCAGCTACAGCTTTCATCACTAGTTGTGCGCAATAAGCTTTAAATATTATACAATGTTTAGCGCAAAACTAAACTTTTAATTAATTAAAATCCGGATTTGAGAAAACAAAGCACAGAAACTGCGTTTTTATGGTTAATTTTACAGAATAGAGTTCGACAAAACGACCACAACTAATATCGAAACGACCGAACAATGTTGTGAATAAATCGTTTTATTAAAGCATTTGAACTTTAAATTACTTAACGTTATTAATGTACATAAACACGTGTTCGGGTCTCAAACACAACCATAAACATAGCATTTATCGCATTCATTTGATAATTCCATCATTTAATTAAGTATAATATGCTTCGCAAACATTGTTTTCGTTCAGTTTTGAGTGCGATTAATCGATACAATCATTGTTCGCAATCATTACTGTCAACCACTCACCGGTTTTCATCAAACATCGTAAACACAACTGACAACAGTTTTATCGATACAACCGATGTTTCGCCGAAATTTCGGACAATTGGTAATATTTTTTATTTTTGTATTACTCGTTAAGAATTATAATTTGTTTTTCAAAATTGTGTCCCAAAAGTAGAGAGACGTGAAAAGCGATTGAATATATTTAAGAGTACGGTATCGGAAACGGAGTTCGATATACTTTGCGAACAACTGATCAAATGTACGACAATCGCAAAACTGTTTGAATTAATCGGTTCACACAATTCAATGATGAATAACCGACACATAACCGAATCGTTTGAAACCCTTTTGGATTTATTGAGTTATTCGTCGTTTGATAGAAGACAAGTGCTGTCTTCCGTTGAGTTTCAACTTCTGTGTTCGCGTGCTATGAATCGAATCCGATTTTTCAATACTAAAGAGTTATTGACTTGCATTAAAGCGGCCATATTTTTGGGTATTTCACCGCAAACAGTGATTTTTCAGTCATTTTTACAAATGGCTCGTCAATTAATTAACGATTTTACAATCGATCAGATTTTATTTTTTGACTACTTATTACGAAGGATGACAACACATAGTAAACGTAATCAAGAATATTTTTTACCAGTTGATGGTAACGTTTTATTTTCCAAATAAATATTGAAAATTTGATTTATTTTAATGATGTTTTTTATTTATAAACAGCAAATAACGATGCATTTTCTGATAATCAGAGTCAAGCGATTATACCATTAGTGGAGGCATTAAAACTCGCGTTACCGCTAGTATTACAGGTGAAAATTGAATCGAAAGAACTTGATTTGGATGATGTGAATCATGTTGTTAGTTGTCTGCGTATGGCATGCGAGCGAAACGTAAAAGAAGAGCTTATTAATAAATTAGTTGCAGCGCTTTCGGTTAAATTGGATCAGTTAACCGTTGATCAGTGTTTCTCTATCGCTAATTCGCTCATATGTCTTCCACATAAGACGAATTCGGGCTTCAATTATGTGGACAAACTTATACGAAACTGTTTGGATAAGGCAACAGCTATAGAGCCCAATGAACTAATATCGGGTCAATATATGCAAATTCTTTCATTAGTGGCGCCTGCAAAAGGAAAACGACTGTTTTATCACAAAGAATTGTTTGAATTAATGGCAAACTTTATAGTAGAATATCCGCAAAAGATTTACCCGTTTAAAGCGTGTCACGTTCTCAATAGTTTAACGATATGTGATCACATTCACTACGGATTAATGGATCACATTAGCGAACAAATATACAGTAATCAAGAGTTTATTAATGACCCGAAAGTATCGTTTGTTAATATTTTATCGGCGTTCGCTCTTCCAGCTAATTATCATCGAAATAAACCAAACACTGCCGAGATTTATGAAACGATAATTGAGAGCACGAGTGTTAATAATTGTCGAAATAAAGGAAACCATGTATTGTTTAAAATTCTGAAAAATTTATGTATTCTCGGTTATTATCCGCAAGATTTAATTAAAGATTGTGTTTTTAATTACTTGGAAGAAGCAGTTAATAATTCAACATCGCTTAAACTGCGGACAGAATTACTTTCATATTTTGTTCCACTCTATCAATATTTAAATATCAATAATATTAATGATAGCAACAAATCAATGATTGAGAGATTAAAGCCATATATCGATGAATATGTTTTGATGTTATTCCATGAAAACAAAAATAATTCACTGACGAATTCATCTTTGAACAAGTTTTTATCGCAAGGATTGGGTGGACAACAGTTTGTGGCGAATGGAGTTTTTAGCGATTGTGGTCATTATATTGATCACGTGGTTGTCATGAGAAAAGGTGGATATCCTGTTGCGATTGGAAACATAGACAAAGAAAATATTTGTTTTATTAAAGATTTATCACTTCCTATTGATTGCAAAATGTATGTCTCATAATTTTATTTTATAATCTATAAATCATTTTTGAAACGCTTTAGAATCGGTATAATTGGTTTGAATTTCCGTGATTATTGTCGACATCCGTTTGTTTTGAGAGGAGAAACTGATTATAGAATAAAAACACTGAAAAAATTAGGAATATTTCCAGTCATTGTAAGAAATTTGTTTGCAATTATTAAATGACCTGTGAAAAGGTATTGTTTGATTAATTTAAATTTAAATTTAAATTTACAGATAAATATAGACAGTTTTGAATCATTTCAAGAACGCGAAAGAATACCATTTCTAATGAGAGAAATACAAGACGTGTTACAACAATCAGAATCACAAACTGATAATATTTTAAATTAATTCATTTGCAGTATCATATAAATATTTTCTATCATGTTGTATGAATTTGATTAATTATTATTACATAATAAATGTTTCAGTGTTTACCATACAGTATAATTGTTTATTTAATTTTTAATGTCAACTCTAAATTGTTTAGTAATCAAATCCATAATAGCAAGTATCGGTTTTTAATTGAACGAACTCTTTAGTTATATCATCTATATGTACGTATTTTTTAATTAATTTGATTAAACCATTGATCATACAGTAAATAAAAGTTTGTATATCAACATAAACATTAATAATGAGTACGAATCACTCAAATCATGCACTTTTAACCTTCAAATGTGCTCTAAATGACCTCAAATTGTGCTCTATTCGAGCTCTAAATGACCTTCAATGGATTATCTAATTTTAAGCCATAAATTTGATTGAACTAATTTAGTCACCATTGAACGATATGACTCATTATTAGCAATTTTCGCACATTAATCATCATAAGAATAGTTCAATCGATTTATCACCAAAATTTAATTAAATTAATAGTGATGTACGTTAAGGTTAAAAAATAAAACTAACGTTATATCAAACTGACTGATATCTCATCTCATATAATTGATTAATAGTCAAAATGAATATCCTCATGGAATAAGACTCATTGGAATAAAATTGAATAGAAATCAGCATTTTTCGATTATTTCATAAAAATAATCATTTAATCAGCGATATGTAAGCAATTGTTTGAATTTGTAAAGAATAACTTAACTTATATTGAATTGACATTGTAATGACGATTAAAATATGTTTAGATTAATATTCAACTTTGGTTAACAATTAAATAACAGATATTACAGAATAACTAAATTAACACATTTATTGCGTAATAATGATTAAATAAATTCATACAATATTTTGGACACTAATCATATAACCTAATTAAAATAATAATACAAATGAATTAATTTAAAATATTATCAGTTTGTGGTTCTGATTGTTGTAACACTTCTTGTATTTCTTTCATTAGAAATGGTATTCTTTCGCTTTCATGAAGTGATTCAAAACTGTCTGAATTTATCTATAAATATAAATTTAAATATAAATTAATCAAACTAATATCACAATCACAATATCATTTAATAATTGCAAACAAATTTCTTACAACAATAGGAAATATTCCTGATTTTTTCAAAGTTTTAATTCTGTAATCAGTTTCTCCTTTCAGAACAAACGGATGTCGACAATAATCACGGAAAGTCAAACCAATTATACCGATTCTAAAGTGTTTCAAAAATGATTTATACATTAATAAAATAAAATTACAGAAACTATAATATGATTATTAAATGAACAGTAAATGAGACATACATTTTGGAATCAATAGGAATTGATAAATCCTTAATAAAACAAATGTTATCTTTGTCTATGTTTCCGATGTCAACAGCAGATCCATCTTTTCTCATGACAACCACGTGATCAATATAATGACCAAAATTGCTAAAAACTCCATTCGCCACAAACTGTTGTCCACCCAATCCTTCCGATAAAAACTTGTTCAAAGATGAATTCGTCAGTGAATTATTTTTGTTTTCATGGAATACCACCAAAACATATTCATCGATATATGGCTTTAATCTCTCAATCATTGATTTGTTGCTATCATTAATATTATTGATATTTAAATATTGATAGAGTGGAACAAAATATGAAAGTAATTCTGTCCGAACTTTAAGCGATGTTGAATTATTGACCGCTTCTTCCAAGTAATTAAAAACACAATCTTTAATTAAATCTTGCGGATAATAACCGAGAATACAAAAACTTCTCAGAATATTAAACAACAAATAATTTTCTCTATTTCTATAATTATTAACACTCGGACTCTCCATAATTTTATCATAAATCTCTGAACTGTTTGGCTTATTTTGAAGATAATTAGCTGGAAGAGCGAACGCCGTTAATATATTAACAATCGATACTTTCGGATCATTAATAAACTCTTCATTTTTGCATATCTCTTCGCTAATGTAATCAAATAAACCGTAATGAACGTGATTGTAATGCGTGAAACTGCCCAACAAATAAGAAGTGCGTATAACTTCAACTTTTTCTGGATATTCGAGTATAAAGTTTGCCACTAAATCGAATAAATCTTTGTGGTAAAACAAACGTCTGTCTTTGACAAAATACGTTAAGCTCACGATGTAATTATAATTAAGTTTAAGGGAAAGTAAGTCACTTGTAGTGATTTTAGACGCCTTACTCAAACAGTCGCGAATCAGTTTATGGCCAAAATTTGTATAAACCTTACGTCGCAGAAACGAAAGCGATTCTATAATTTTGAAACACTCTTCGATCGATAACTGATCAAATTTAAACGAAAGAGCGGCCACTAATCTATCAATAACGTCTTCTTTTAAATTATGTTTGCACGAAACGCGTAAACATTTGATAACAAGACCAATGTTATCGAAGTCCAGTTCATTAGAGACGATTTTTACCTGCAATACTAGCGGTAACGCGAGTTTTAATGCGTCAACTAATGGTACGATCGCTTGATTATCTATTATTTACGAATTAAAAACCGATTAAAACAAAAATATTTTTAAAGTGAAATATTAAATATTACCATAATTACTAATTCCTTTAACTTGTCGTTCAGGCGATGTATATAACGATATCTTTTCTAATAAAAAGTCTAAAAATACGAGTTGAAACAATGAGAATCTGCTTATCATTTCGCGCGCCATTTTTAACAGACACTCAATTGTCTCAGAGTTGGTTTGAACGTTTAAAAAAATATTCACTTTAATGCACGTCAATATCTCACTCGGAGTGAAATATCGGATGCGATCCATAGTTCGTGAGCAAAGAAGTTGAAACTCAGGCGACGAAAGTACTTGTGTCTTATCGATCGACGAATTCGACAGTAAATCCAAAAGCGTTTCAAACGTTTCGGTTATGTGTCGGTTATTCATCATTGAATGATGTGTTGTAATCAATTCAAGCAATTGTGGGATTGACGTACATTTAATCAGTTGTTCTCCGAGTATATCCAACTCCACGTCTGAAACCGTTTTTTGAAATATTCTCAATCGCTTTTCACGTTTACCTGGTGTTTGTGTGAAAGATATTTTTAACTCCAGTATATATTCAAGAAATTATATTCTAATAATTTAAACAGAAATACCGATAACATTCTTAATCTTATGCATGACACCAGTTGTGTCCCGAAATCGGTTGTCAGTTGTGTTTACGATGTTTGATGAAAACCGATGAGTGGTTGACAGTAATGATTGCGAACAATGATTGTATCGATTAAACGCATTCAAAACTGAACGAAAACAATACTTCCTTAACATTATTAATATTAAAATGAATTAAACAATAAAATAGTTATGAAAACAAAGTTTTGTTTTTTATTGCAAACACATGCTTTAATGCATTAATTTGTTCATAAACAACGTTTTAATAATTTGTTTTCCTGTTTTTCTCCGAAAAGTTAATGAAAAAAATAAAAAATTACTTTAAAATATTTATCAAATAGTTTGGTAAATATACAATTATTTTCATATACAATTTTAGTCTATTGTATGAAACATTGAATGCTGAACTTGAATTTAAAATACATTTATAACCGCTTTTTATTTGTAACATATCTTAGAATTTTTTCCTAACTGTGTATACTTAAAAGTTTTTTAGCTTAGTTTTTTTTAAAAAAGGCGAGCTTATGGATTTGACAATGTCTGTCCGTCCGTACGTGCGCACTCTTTATGTTAATAAAGGGATTTTCCCTTTAAAATAATAAAGGGATAGGAGTCTGATAGGAGTCTTTTTGAAAAAATTTAATTGTTTTAAAATACATCGTTGTGAAAATGCATTGTTGGGTAAAATAATTGTTGGAAAAATTCAATGTAGAAAAATATATTAAATTTAAGAAATACATTGTTTTAATAGTTATAGTATTTTCAGTAAAGTAAAAATTGTCAGAATAGTTGCAAACTAAAAGGTTCTTTTGGCACCAAAACTGTAATTAATCGCATTCAAAAATGAACGAAAACAATATTATTAATATTAATGAATCAAACAATTCCTGGAATTTCTAAACATGTGTTGACTTAACTTTGCTTAAGAATTAACATATAATTCAATAGAATTATATGTACATATTACAATCATGCTGAATATAATCTAATAATCTATCAAAATTTTGCAGTAATCTACTTTCAAATATTTTCAATAATAATTATTATTCCTTAAAAAACTCAATGATATTAATAATGTCAAAATTAGCAATAATAAAATTTTATGCTCACTCGACATAATAAATTTATTTACAAATATTCCAGTTCCTTATACAATTAATTTGATTAGAACAAAAATAGAAAATATTAATTTTTACAATTATACAAAAATTCCTTTAAATAATTTTATAATTCTTTTAGAAATTTTTTTAAAATCAAGTATATTTTCTTTTAATGATAAACTTTATAAACAAACAACAGAGGTTCCTATGGGGTGCCGTTTGTCCCCAATTAAAGCACAAATTTTAGTACAAAATATTTTGAAAAAGCTATTAATTCCTTTTCAAATCCACCTAGATTTTAGTAATTTTATGTCGACGATTCATTGTTAATAATTAATTAAAAATTTTGAAAAATTTTTCAATCATAATAATTTAGATTCTAGCTTAAATACAATAAAATTTACATTTGAACTGAAAATAATAATGAAATTGCGTTTCTTGACATTTTATTAAACGAAATAATAGACATTTAGAAACTACAGTGTTTAGAAAAACTACTACTTCTAATAGATTTCTAAATCATTATTCTTATTATTCTCTTGACAATAAAAAATCTGCAATTCGTTCTCTTGTAAATAGAGCATATAATTATTGCTCTAATAGTAATTTACTAAATTCAGAACTTATGTATAAAACAGATATTTTAAACAAAAAAGATTACCCAATAAAATTAATAAATTCAATTATAATTAAAACAAAATTCAGATTTTTATCAAATAATAGCGAAATAAATAATTTCAATAAAAATAATATTATATCTATTCCTTATATAAAAGGTACGAGCGAAAAAATTAGACATTTGTTTAAAAAATAAAATTATCATATAGTTTTTAAAAGGGGTAAATCAATTAAATCCATTTATAATAGCAATAAAACTTGTGATTTGGAAAAATATCATTATATACAATATAAGCTGTAGAGATTGTCCTTCAAAATATATGGGGAATACAAAAAGGAAACTTAACAAAGAATTTTTGAGCATAAAAAGCATTATATACTAATTATATACACTCTTATATTGCTAATCACGCCATTGATAATAATCATAACATAGATTTTGATTCTCCAAAAATTAGTTTTTAACAGAATTATTTCTCAAGAAAATTTTTACTTGGGAAATTGCAAAAAATAAATCTAAACATATCACACTTATGAATAAGCAACAAACTTATTCACAAAGTTAAGTATTACCTAAAAAGTCAAAAAACAGTGCCTAAACTATTGACAAACTTTATTTGAACTTCAAAACAAGTGTCACAGTGATTGAAAAAAGATACGCTGAAACTTATCTATCGAAACGTCTCACTTAAATCAAGAAAATTTTGATTAAAAACGTTGTGAATCAAAAGATATAAAAGTAAGAATTAAAATAGTATATTTTTAAATTTTGCATTTTTTAAAATCTTTTAAATTTTAATATGAATTAAATTCCGAAATATACTTTTTAGATTTTATATAAAGGTGAAGATTTCCTTTAAAATATTTTTTTGTAATATATTTTTAATTGACCGGTTTTGACCGCCCTATTTATTGAGTAATTACCGGTTATGTAAATAAGTCCGATCATACCGCCGGTTTTATTAGCTGACTTTCTTCAAAAGAAGTCCAGCTTATGGATTTGACCGTCTGTCCGTCCGTCTGTCTGTCTGTATGTGCGCTTTCTTTATATTTATAAAGGTATTACATCTTTTCTTTATATTAATAAAGGGATTTAATATTTTGGCAATACTTGACTTAAACAACTAGTTATATAAATTTTATATAACCTATTAGAAAGTCAGCTCTCTGTGAATGTGTCGTTCTTGTTTTTTTATTGTGTCCGGTAAAGATCGTCTATACCTAAAAATAAATAAATAAATAGAAATTCTTAGTATAAGTTACACGTAAACAACTGCCCAAAAAACTGTTCCCGATATCTGACACCTCTCTCTTCCATCGACAAAAAACTGTGCATTAGTGCTAAAAGTTTGAACAGACTTGAAGTAAACTTAACAAACTTTGTGTTTCAATGATTGAAAAAAAGCTGAAACTTAAATATCGAAACGTCTCTTATAAATCAATAAAATTTTGATTAAATACGTTGTGCTACAGTAAGAATTTACTTTAAAATCTTTATCCAATGGTTTGGTAAACTTACGATTATTTTCATATATAATTTTAGTCTGTTGTTCGAAACATCGAATGCTGAATCTAAATGTAAAATATATTTATAAACCACTTTTTATTTGTGACGAAATATATAACTTTAGAATTGTTTCTAACAGTTTATACTTAAAAGTTTGAATGTCAAGAAGAGCTCGAATGGAGCATAAATAGAACGCAATCGAATTATTTGAGTAATTCCTACTCAATACTGATGAAAGTGTTTATACAGGGTTTTAAGATTGAAAGGAGACAATGCTATGACCGCTGATTTGTTTTCACTGTATAACTCGTTTTACTTTCTTGCAAAGCACTTTTGTAATGTATTGATAAACGTGTTTAACAGTGAAGCTATGAAAAACGAGTTATACAGTGAAAACAAATCAGCGGTCATAGCATTGTCTCCTTTCATTTTAGAAGGATCTACTTTCAATCTTAAAACCCTGTATTAGTGATTGAAAATTTAGTTCCATTACCATGGAACGGTAGTGGAATTGAGATTTGTCCCGGTAATGGTACGGTAATGGAGTGAAAAAATTTGAGTTTGCCGGTAATGG
>JAQGAW010000893.1:0-23069 GCA_034698025.1 Phthiracarus crinitus
GGTTTATTTAAATGCTTTTGTTAAATTTGAATTTAATATTCCTATTTGATTAAGTGTACGTTAATATAAATTTATTTTAATTAATGCCATTTAATGTAATATGTAATACGAATAATAATAAAATATTTTTAACACAATGTTATGCTATTTCATAATAAGATTAATAGATTTTTAATACAATATTTAAATGTCAAAGGAATATTAATACGTTTTAAAAAATAATTTTGTTGTACTAAATTTTGAAACAATTTTCAATTCTAATACTATAGTGTTTTATAATTCAAACCAATAATTAACTTGAAAAGTGTTCCACGATATGTGTTTATTTGTAATTATTTCTGCCTTTTATTTTATTTCCCAAATTACAGCTATAACTTATTGGCTCAAATCATACTAAATCTGTTGCACAATTCTTCACGTTTAAATATGAATTGGAATAATTTGCTTAGAAACAGCATTTCCACATTATTTGTTGTGTTTATTAACGGTATTTATTTAAACTGGTCATTTTAATACTCAGTATTTGAATATAATATGATTTAATTTTGAAAATTAATCCGAATCGATGGCGTAATTTTATTAATTAGTCCAAAAACTTGAATATTTTCAATATGTTCAACCATATAAATATTTATATGGTCGCTATTCTGAAATATTGAACTAAAATCAAATTATAATGAATAACTGGAATAATATTTACGTACATATAATTAATTTACATAAAATTTAATTATTTGTCCATATTAAAGAGGTCTGTAATATAATACAGGCACAACAAAAGTTTACCCTTATCAGTCTTATAGAGTGTCCGTTATAAAGAGGTTTCAACTAATGTAAAGTCAATGGAAACAGGTGTGTCGCTGACTGAGTGTCCGTTATTAGTAGGTGTCCGTCTTATAGAGTGTCCGTTTTGAGAGGTTTTACTGAATGCAGACCAATATTCGAAATAATAATTTTCGATTTCAATTTTACTTGATTTCAATTTCAATAAAATTTTCTTGATAGATGGTAAACAAAATTGATCCGCAATTATCCAACAAAAGGAAATAAATAAGTTGTATTGATTTCGGTAATATTTATTAGTGATTTACTTATTTTCATAAATTCAAAAATCTCTTTTTCATTCATTAAACATATATTCTGAGTAAATTTTTTTTAGCTTAAACCGGAGAAACCTTATAGAATTTTTAATCTGTTTCTGTCTTTCTGTTACTTTTTATACTTTTTAAAAATATTGATCTTAATAATTTTTAATGTATATTAGTAATTGTTTTAAAAAGATGTCTTTGTTGTAATATCGTGTTGAAATTCCATTAAAGGGTCACAACTGAGTTAAATATAAAATTTCAGTTCAAAAATTAACAATAATTAAGAAATTTTGTGTTAAATAAGTTTATACACTTTCTTTTTTACTTAAGATCCTAACAATGGGTAACTATTAAACTTGTTTTGGTACATTTTTAGTTCTCCTTTAACATTCAGTTTAACCACTTTTAGTCCCGGGTCTAAAAATTAAATGCAAATGAAGTCTAAGTCTGATTACTGATCTTATAAAGTTAAATTTTACAAATAAATTAATCAAAGTTTAAATTATTTTAGGAATTATAAAAGCGGTTAGTTTATGCAATTAAGTTTATGTTTACCCTTCGTATTTGTTAAGTTCATTTGTTGAATAGTAATTAGTTATAAAATTTTTATTATTTTAAGAAAAGAACATCAGTGTTGTATCAAGCCTTATGTTTTATCGAGTCTTAAAACGTTTTATCAAAGCTCAATCTAACGTTATATCTTTCAAAGATAAAGTGATAATTATCATGCGTTTCGTAGGTTAACAGAAATGTTTCGAATTTACAAGTACACAGACTGGACAGTGCTATACATTTTAATTATGCGGATAGGACGAGACTCTAAATTTCAAATTTTTTCACCTCTAATTTTGAAACTACGAATTTAATTAATAAATCGAAAAATATTTTCTATTTAATTACGTTACGATATCATTCATAAACACGCTTTTTATTTTCATTATAAATCGGTATTTATCATCGATTTAGAGCGAAATGTTTATGCTATTCAAGGATTCACAACCAAAACACATGTCAAACAGCTTATAAAAGTCAATTCTTTCATTTACTTCACTGGTAACTCATACACAACTTTATCTTTAACGGTTCAATTCATTCAAAATACTTAGAATTTGTTTTTGCAGACTAATGTACTGAAAAGATTACATTAAATTTAAACAAAAACGTGCAATAAATAAAATTCATGAAAACAGTTCAGTTATTTAATTTCGATGATGTAAAACAACTCGCAGTCAAATTTTTATATAAAAGCAGCTCTACTTTCATATTAATTTTCATTCTCACTTAATTGTTTAGTTTACAATTAATATTAAATTATTTATAGTTTAATCTCAAAATGAAGTCAATAATTTTCGCTTTACTTTTGGTTTCAATCGCTGTTTTTGTTGAATGTATTATAATAAATACCATTTAATAATAAAAGTGAGATTTATTTTATTAATATTTTAATCTTAAGCTCATAGAGGAGGTCGTGGCGGCAATGGTGGTGATGACAATGAAAGTTTTAGTGGCAGAACAGGCTTTGGACAGAATAGGTTTGGAAATAGTGGCCGATTTAGTGGCAATAGAAGACGACAAAATGGTCAAACACGTCATTTGGTGAAAAGCATTGAAGGATTGATACGACAAATAGACGCACAACAGACCAGATTCACCAATAACACAGAAATCACTTCCAGTTTCGCAAGCGTTAAAATAGAATTGACTCAATTATTACAACTGCTTCGAAACAGTACGTCCACCACAACCACTACAACTGTTAGCTCTGAAATTGAATCTGTTTGAGAATTCTCAACTCTTCTTATTTAATCACATATATTTTCTAAAATTTTTTAAAATTTAATTTAAAATTCAATTTTATTTTTTTAAATTTTTATTAAAACTAATGAATTTATATAATGTTGTGGCATTACTTAATAAAATATGATATTAAATTTAGTCGATTGTCAAAAAGTTATAGAATTTATTGAATTTAAGATCAGATTAGTGAAAAAACTCATGGTAATGGAACGGTAATGGAGTATATATTTATATTTTTGCCAGTAGTGAAACGATAATGGAAATAAAAAACTAAATATTTTCAATAACTACTTCAGATCAAAGGTTTTCACAATAATTACGAATGAGCTTCGGATTAAGGAAATACATGTCGATGTTAACTGTTGTTATCCTGTTTAGAGGTCAAAAATATTTTAAAATTTTTTTCATGACTCCCACTCGCAAAAATATTTTCCAAATGGATTCCCACTATTTCCTAATACCAATGCATATTTTAAGGATATTTCCATTCCCGCTTCCGTGTGTTTTTTCAATTTTCGATTGTTACTCCCGTTTGTGGGACCCGTTTTCGCCCCCTAATCCTGATTTTACCAAAAACTCGTTTTATACTTAAGACTGGATGGACGCGATATTTGGCTGCACTAATGGCCAATTGGTTGGTCCCAGTAATGTGTCGTGCAATTACGACGGAAGATATAGTGTTGTGTCGGAAATGAATGTGAAGGTTGATTCTCATTTTATTAAATCGCATACAATTAAAATACTTTTATTTATTTTGTTTCTTTAAAAAGTTGAGAAAGAAATAAACATCATTACAACAATAATTATATTATTGTTATTTGTTTAATTTTAATTGAATTGGCTCTAATTTTGTACTCAAAAAAAGCAAACACTAAGATATCTCGAGAATGTGATAATGGATGAAATGTATATGTAACTATTATATGCTTTTTTATTAGAGGATGTTTTGTTTATAAAACAATATTTATAATTATCGTGTTCTTTTAGAAAGAAATACTATGACATCGACAATAATTATATACAGAATGCTGCCCAACAATACGCTGAACTTGACTATTCAATTGGTGATAAGAGTCATATGATGATCAACACATCGTTGAAGGCAAAAATTTATATTTGGCTTTTAAGGAAAAGTTTTGATGGTTATTGATATAATGATATTTCGGTTAACTTTATGAAAAACACTCCAATTAAACACGTTATCTGAAATTAAATTTTTTTATAAATATAAAAATTTTATCATTTAAAAAATTTAGAAATTTATTTACTTCGAAAATTCTAAAATAGTTGATAATAAAATATTTCCAACAATAAAATCCAATATTTTTCTGAGAAGTTGTCTCGATTAACGATAATAACTAAAGTAAAATATTAGTAATATGTTATTAAAAAATTTTTAATTCTGAATGCTTTTGAATTATTTCATATATGTATTCGCATAACAATTTATATCAATGAGTCATTAAAAATTTCGTATTTAATAGATAATTTTGGTCATATTTGCTCCATAGTTCAGGATATATAACTAATTAGCTGTAAATACCCTGTCCTTTTTATATTAATTACCTGATATTGTTTATAGAAATTTTCCTTTAATCTACACATTTTAATCGATAATTTGAACAGCAGTTTATAAGATACATAAGCTTCAAGACTAATAGATGCGGTTATGTTCAGAAGAAGAGCACTGAAGAAAATAAAATTAAGTTCACAGTATATGATACCGAGTCTTAATATTGTAAACTTAGTAAACATTATTAAATAAAGAAATAGACAATGCATTGATAGAATTAATGCGTAGAATATTAGTATGAAAAGTGACCAATAATTCTGATTATAATCAAGAATTTCGATATACATTGAACGCAACAAACGATTGAGTTTATTGATTGAAAAGTTACGTTGACTTAAATTAATTTCAATAAACAGATTAATTTTTCTTTGTTTTAATCGCAAGTAATAACAAAGCAAATAAAAGTACACCGTTTGATAATAAATAATATTAATCATATAAAACAATACGAGAGAATAAACGACAGACCAGGGAATAACGAAAACAATTACTTGTAATAAATTAGCTTTAATCACTAATAATAATGTATAAGAAATTAAAGCAGAGAACGGATCAGTAAACTTCAAAAATGTGTCAAACATCCAAAATAACTGTTTAGCTCTTTTAAAGTATGTAATGGTTTTCGTTTGGATTTAATAGATCATTGTTTCGAGTATTTGTAAGCGTCATTAATTCAAAAGCTCTCATAAATGAAAAATTAATGCTACGATTGTAATTAAATTTATTATTTAATTGTGATATTAGTGAAAACGATAAAATTTCGATAACAATGCAATTAAAATGGAACCGAAATTCCAAATATTAAACGAAATCACCGATCATTATACATAATTCTGTGTTTTCCCGACTTATAAATAATGCTATTATGAACTTTACCAATAAAATAGTTGTGACTGTTGTTATTAGTGTTGGGTTGTATATCGATTTTCTCCTTTTATTTCCACGTGGAAAATACGATAACCCTATCAAATAGAAATGACTTCCAGCAGAATCGATAGTCAATGGTTTATCTTTATTGAATAATTTACTAATGTTGCAATATATTCTGTTGCATTTTTTTTGCATTTTCCTAATACCGTTTTAGCGATTAATGAAAGATTTTTGAAAAGTTAGTGTAATAATTACTTTATAATTTTAAAAAATCTTTAGACACGCATATTAGACACGTGTTAGTAATAATATTTTTAAAAATTTGTCGAGACTTATTAAACACGTGATATTTTAGTTTTGAGTATCAAATAAAGTTTTATTTCATTTGAGTATAATACCATTAAATACAATCGCTAAATGTTAATTCAATAATTTTTAATGTATCTTAGAATTTTAAACAATTAATTATATTTCATGTTAAGTGAATTACAAATACAAATTCAGTGAAATTAAATAAAACATTTGCAAAACTAAAAATTTAAAATATTTGTTAATATTAGCCTAATAACCGCGTCATTAGCTAACTTGAGTTTACAGTATAAAGGATATATTAACACTTCAGTTGAACATCGAAAAAAATAACACAACAGGTATAATGGGATAAAAAAGTTTTCATGCCTTCAAACAGTGCTTTGCGCATTACGTTTTATAAACTGCACATCTATGCATATACACTAATTGTTATGCAGTAAACGCTAACTAAAAGGGGAAAATTTCATTTAAAAGCATTGCCATCCTCTTAAGGTACAATGGGGTAGTAAATTTACCCTATGTTAGTCAATCGCTTAGTAAAATTTTTCCTTTAGAGTTATTTCAAAGAAAAATTACTGCTATGCTATGGATATGTTAATAGAGGAATACCTAAAATCACAAAAATACCCCATTTGTATTAAAAAAGTTATGAGCGCGCAAAGTGTGTCTGGGGCGATTTTTATCCCGTTATTCCACTGAAGTGTTAAACAAGAAAATTAAGTTTCGTTGCATTTCCCTAAATTATTCATTTATTATTAGATTTCTTTTAATTTGAAATTCTTTATTCTACATTTGGATATACTATTACTTATCCGTAAGTTTAGAGCGATATTACAGCAATTTTAAGCCAAATGGGATAAACTAGATATTTTTTTTAAAACGGAAGTGTAAGCGAATGCTTTTGCGTAATCTTGTTCTCTGTTGTATTTAACAAAAAATAATAATATATACGTATGTGGTATATAACGGGTGGATTTTAATAAATTATACTTTTACGATAAGTAATTTTTTAAAAATTTGCATTTTTCTAATTAAGTGGTATATCATATTTTCTAGTTTAATGATAGGCAAAGAAATAGAAAACCTTCTTTAGATAATAAATTATTGGCCAAAGAAATAATTTATGTCGACATAAGTTTATAGTTTTTGATTTTATTTGTCAATTATTTTTAACTTATGAAAATATTGGTGATCTGTCAATTTGAAGGTATTACTGATAAGTTTCTCAAGTTCTCAAATGCAAATTATGTCAATTATATATTAAAGACACTTTTTGATTATTTTTTCCATTCGTCTAAAGTAACTTTTCGGCGAATTATTCCAAAAAGGATGAGAAATTGAATAACATGTAAGCGAACAAAAAATGTTTAACTTGTATCACACTGTGTTATACAAAATTTTAATGTTGTGAATGCAAAACACAAGATTTAAATTATTTACATTTAGTATAGTTTATATTTTTAATGATGCAATGATTAAACTGTATTTAAATCTTTTTATAATTTTACTTTTATTTCTCTACTTATAAAATTTTAATCCTTCGTGAAAGTTACGCCTTCGTGAAAATTTCACATTTTTATTATTCGCTTCGACTGACATTAAATCTGCCGCCAGGAATTTTTAATTTTTATTTTATTTTTTTATTTTACGTAATTTATTCTAAATACATTTGTACCAAATTTTTTAAAAGTTTAAATTAACAAAAATTTAACAATAATCCAATTTGTTATTTAATTTATTCAGTTAGCCTGACGTCAATCAATGATATTAATTTTACTAAATAATTTGAATAAATGGTTAATACCACAAAATGATAGCAGTAAAAAACAAATTTGAAATTTTTTAGCTCACTATGGATTATAAATTTCGACTCTTCAGATGTTCATTAGCATTTGGGTTTGACTATTAAAAAAAACTTAAAGTAAAATTATCTATAGTCCTAACATATCGCGCGTTTTAACAAATTTTATGGATCAGATTTACAGCTGATCTAATTCTACATTTTTATTGCACAATAATCAAAATTACATCATAGATAATATAAAAAATAGAATTTTACTTCATTGACTGCATTGATATTAAATTGAATTAACTTCGCTTTTTATCTAATGGCCATCTAATGAAAATAATATTTACAGTTAATGAATTTTATGTTTTAATTCGAATTGATTGTTTCTTTTTTAAAAATCTTTCATTTAATTATTTTCCTTGGAATAAATCTTATTCCATACTTCGTTAAAATTTTGTTATTTATTCGTTATTTTTAATAAGCAATTCTTTACAGTAACAATTTATATGCATTTCAATAATAAATTCTATTATAGCAATGTTTATTTAAGAAATCTGTTAATTAATGGTTTTAGCTTATTAGTATGCTCTGTAAACCTTATATTAACAAAATTATAAATTCAATTAATTGAAGAAAAAACTATAATTTTGTAATCATTTCGAACCCATTAAATCAGCTTAATATATCGTAATACTGTAAATGGTTATTTTTGGATCAATTAAAAAAAATCTTCTAAGAAAAATAGAATTAGAAATAATCAAAACTAGTCTCAAGAGTGCAAAATACTATATATTTATTAGCTTTTTATTAAACTTTTTTTACAATACATTTCTCAAATCCATTAAAATAATTAAGTCATGTTTGAAAATAGTCAATTTATATCAGATCAGCAACTATTAACACCAAAAAAAATTTTTGACATTAATTTATTGCAGTCTATCAGTCGATATTTGTAGCAATTCAACAGGTTTGTTATTGTAACACTAGTTTTGAATAAATTAACCATTCATTGTATGTTATATAATAAAAGGTCCCCAAACTCGCAACTTTTAAGTTCAGAAAAATTAAGTAACTAATAACCCAAAGGCTTTCACCCTTTTAACTCGAAGGCATCACAATAGAAGGACGATTATCATAAAATATGTGACATTTATAGCCATTAGTAGTGCAGAATTGCTTCATTATTTATAAGTAATAACTACGAGGAGGACAGTAAGAGTAGTAGTTTTTAATGTGTTTATAAATACTTTATTATCAAAGTTGCTCTCATTTTTTATTGTTAGTCGGTATTTAAAATTAATAACATCTAAATTATTCGTATGCGAAACACTTACTACCTTTAACTATAATAGTACAGTATATTCTCGGGGAAGTATTTTACTCTCGATTTTTACTGTGTCATCATTATTAAGCTTACGGTTAGCATAGTGGGCATTGTCTTTATGTAAAGAGTAAGGGCTGACATAAAACGTTTCAGTTAGCAATCAAAGGAAGTCATAATGTATGCAAATCAGAAACTGTTTGCTGCGATGAATCGGTTTCTCGAACGTATAATGCAATCAACACTGTAGTACTTTATTGTCTTGATATTTAAATTTTAAACTTTATACTTCATTTTGAATACAAATGGCGGGAAAAAAATATTTGGATCGAAAAAATAGAACATTTTAAAAAAACTTCAAATTAAATTGACAACTTTGAGCGCTTTGTTATGAAAGAATATCTATGGTCACAGAATAGTTTGATTTATATGTCAAATCTATTTTTATATCTTGAAGTAAAGAATACGTTAGAAATAGTATTATGAGAAAAACGTAAAGCTTCTGTTCAAAAATAATTTCATCTTGATTTCTAAGTTTGACAAAAAAACAGCTAATATTTAAGTATATGATAATTTTGAGCGTAAGCGTAGGTTCAGTATCCAAATGAGTTCAGCATTAAATCAACACTTTTCTTATTAAAAATTTATAATTATCTTTTAGATATTTAATACTCTGTTTAAATTAACTTTTAATTAAAATATAATTAATCAAAAAGCATAGTTCGATAAAAACTTTTTAGTTTGAAGATCAGGGCTTAAGCTTACGGACATGAGATACAAACTTATGTGACACCAAAACATTGGTTAAACCAATTTTAAGCAGTAGTGAAATGTCCCATAAGATTAATAAAAGCAATCTAATATACTGTATTTGATCATATCAAACATTTTGATTATGTCTAACCAATTCCATAATAAATAAATTGTGAATAAAACTTAATCAATTAATAATTGGAATTATAAATCATACTGTAAGGTTGAAAGAGTTAAATTGTTTTTACTAAGAATTCTATGCATTTGCATGTGAGTGTGAGTGTGTTAGTGTTTGTAAACTTTTTAACTATGATTTTAACCCTATTTTTAAAAGTAAAGTTGCAAAACTTGTTTTGATTTCTCACTGATTTAAAAGTGGTTCCCTCCTAGTAAAGTCCTCACGCAAATTTATTTTAGCCATTTGACTAAAGAGTTGTTCTTATATACGTTTAATTCTCTAGTATTATATAAGTAGTGGATAAGTGATAAACTTTTATGTTGAATCTTTTGATATACGTCTTATATGGTCCATAACAGTTATATCATACATCAATATATCATCATTTTTAATAAATCGGTGAACATGAAAATCCGTTGATTTGAGAAACTTTTCAAAGTTTTAAATTATTTAATTCAATTTATTTTCGTATTGAGGACTGATTATTTTATTGGAAAAAACTTTTTAAAATAGTTTTATAGAATTGATATTTAGTTAAAATTGTTTTGTTAAATTTTGACATTTATAAATGTTTAACAGCGATTACTTTTTGAGGTAAGCTTTGATTTGATATTTAATTATTTTTAATTTATAAATCTATTTAAAATTTATCACTCACTAACAATTATAATTAAGAAAGTTTTAGACATATTCGAGCTTAAACTTTCTCTTTCAATCTTGTCTGTCCATCTGTACTCCTTTTGTTTTATGCGAATTATCACTCTTAACTCATCTACAAAACAAAAGCTCGTTTCAATGAGGCACGCAATGAATTTAAATTAGTTTTATGACTTATTAGATAACTATATCACAATTTTATTTTAAAAATATAATTGGATTTTTAATTTCCGAACAAAATTTTTAAATAATTTTTTATACCATAAAATAATAATTGAGAAATAATAGAAACTTTTTATACTATTATTCAATTTTTATGTAAAAAATGATGACTATATGAAGGTATTATTTAAAAAAATTGGCCATAAAAACAGTTTTGCTCCTACTCTTCTCTTCTTTCCGGTATTAATCCATGCGTGTTCGAGTGAAACTCGTTTTTTATTGTTCGTAGTTTTATTTGTTTCAAGCGTTAAGACATCTTAACTGATAAGATCCGCGATATGAAAGCTATAACTGACCTGAAACGCAACACGATTTTACCGATAAAAATAGAGGCATACAAAACATATTAACGTTAGTTTTATTACTATTTAGTTTCACTTTTTTTCGTTTACTTTTTATCTGCTATTTATCGCATATTTAGAGTGCATTATGAGAGCATAATCGTTAACAAAGGTTTAGAAAAAACACGAATAAATAGATGCTGTTTCTTCACTTCCTCATCAATTAACCTCTCAGTGAAATCCTTATGTTTAAAATAAAGCTTACGAAAATGTAAACCAGTTATAATTTGTATGTACTCATCCTATGTTTAAAATTATATCGTAATGAGTATTAAATAAAGCAACATCTAATTAGTAATTGCGTCTCAGAAACAATTTTCGTGAAACACTGTTGCTTACACTGGTTAGTTAAGGTCAATCAAAATTGTTTCATAAGAGCATAAACTTTCGCTTTCTTATCTCATATGAACGATTTAAATATTAGCGCCAGTAATCAAAATATTTAAATTGCGATTCACAACCACTTGAATAAATTTGAATGTGTATTTGTGCCGATAACCTATATCCGCGAGCTCTACGCCATCCAATGATACCACTTTGCATGTTTTGCATAAGCAATTCTTTTTGAAATACTTTTTTAAAATAGTTTGAATTCATATGACTCAAGTTATTACGTCTATACTATTCGCTGGGAATCATAAGCAAACCTTTTTCCAAATATACTCCAAAAAGAGAAAAAGAGAAAAAAGAATAATATTAGATGAATAAAAGGAATGAAAAATTTAATTTTAGATTAATATTACTGAGAAAATGATGTCGAAAAAAGAAACGGTATCACTATTACGTAAAATAAGAGTTTAAGAGTATAACGTGTTTTCTAAAGAAGGTTTACCTTTCTTGAAGAGTAAAATAAATAAATAAATTACTCGTATTCTCCTTAAAAATAAAATGTCACTTTAATCTAAATATAGGACAGCATAAATTTACTATAAGGAATATCTTATGTAATATATATATATAAAAGTGTGTGTGTGTGTATGTGTGCTCTCAAATCTCAAATAAGTTTCTCTTACTCCATCGTTTATAATTCGAAAATAAGTCATTTTATTTAAATGAAGAAAAAGTTTTGTTAACGTCAGTTTCGCACGTGAACTCTCCTAATAAGTGCTTGTGTGTCAGATTAAATAAATAAATTATTTGAAATCATTTTTGCAATATTCGTGCCCACAGGACAAACTTATCGAAGCACTCGAAGAAAAAATATAATTCTTCTATTAATAAATATTTTCTTAAATAACTCTTTGGTTGCAATTATTAATAGTTCAGTGAACCAAAAATAAAGTAAAATTATTTCGTGAAAATAAAATAAGAAAATAACAGAACTTGACAAAAATTTTAATTATTTCATGTATTTTCATGAAAAATGATAACATCTTCGAAACACAGTAATTCGCTGGAAACGAGAAAATATTATATTAGTAAAACAAAAAATTATTTTATATAAAAACTATTGGTTACGATATGTTTAAGTAAAAAACTGTGATGCACAGTGTCGTATCAATTGATGATTACATTAGGGTTCAATAAAAAAATAAATCAAATGATGACCTAAATTATGCAAATGTTCACATGAATGAACGAACGAACGAAAGAGCGATAGGAGAGCGAGTGAGAGAGCGAGTGAGAGAGAGGGGGAGGGAGAGAATAATTATATACTGAAAATGCATTAACAGTAAGCCCTAATTTACATTTAACGCTTACACCATTTATCAATCACTTTCAGATTAATTTGTTAAATACAATCCTTTATTCATTCATATATATATTATATGGCACTCACACATCAGTTTTGTTAACAACGTTATCATTATTTCGTTTGTTTGAATATTTTTTCCAAACTTTAATTTAGATTTTAGTCAAGTATTAAACTTTTTAATAAACTTACAATAAGCTAATAAATTACAGATTTTGATTAATTGTCAGTTGAACTGTTTTTCCGCAGAAGAACCGATAATTATTAATTTATTGGTTAAAAGTGTTTTTAGAATTAACATACATTTAATAATTTTCAATTGAATAATATATTGGGATAAATTGACAGTTTAACGGCATTAATATCAACATTAATATTAATTGGTGGCGCAGCTATATTCCCATTAGACAGACCATCGCCATACTCTCCTGATTACCTGCCAGAATGCGATCTATTGGTGCCCACAACCAGTCAATCAAATCATGATATATTACCGATTGCTGGCCTCCAATATTTAGCGAACTATATTCCAAGGTATGCTAATTAGGATCGAATTACACGTTAGAGGAAACACTAACGCTAAAGCGCTTGTAATCGCTATAACGTTCCAATTAAGAAATTAATATTCAAATAATGACAAATTGTGTGTTTAACTTAATAATCATAGCGTAAAACGTTCAACATATATACCCTCCGGTCAATTATGTATCAGCTATGAGGATATCAATAGAGCGGTTCATGAGGCACAAGCTCTTCTTGGAGGATATATACCATCAGAGATTAAGGAATTATCATCCGATTATCCAAAGGCTCCTCACATATCAGTTGCTGCAGAAATTTTGCAGAAGGCTTCGCAATTACTAGCAAAATGGTATGGTTTAACGCGTGAAGCAATATTATTCGGTTTACCCAAAATCGATACTTACAAAACTGCAGTCAGAGAGATCTGTCCCACATTCCTGATGCCTGTTAAGTGCGAGCTAATCAAGTATCGAACTCTAACTGGAATGTGTAATAATCTGGATTATCCGAGTTGGGGAAGTGCCAGATCTGCTATGATTCGGTTTTTGCCACCAGCTTATCATGACGGTTATTATATGTTCACTATTATTATCGCTCTTTTCCTAACATACAGATTTATTCTGAAAATAGTTTAACTTTATTTCCAAAACAGCACGCGTTAAATATTTTTGTTTATTAAATTAAATAGCGATCACTGAGCCTCGTCGAGCAGTGGATGGGAAATCACTACCGATGCCACGCGTATTATCATTTGTAATACATCAAGATATAAGCGAACACGACCAACACATCACTTATTTGATCGTCGCCTGGGGACAAATGCTCGATCATGACATGACTCTCGCTGCCTCTCCATCCGGTAGTTTCATTTTAGTTTTAGTTTTATATACGGTATTTATTATTTTTGTTTCGATTTCAGACGAATTAAACGCAGAGAAAAGTATAGAGTGCTGTCCGTATCCACCGGAAGATCAACATCCGAGCTGTTTTCCAATTGAAATCCCAAGCGATGACCCATTTTATAAATATTTTAAGCGCCAATGCATGGATTTTGTGCGTACATTAGCTGGAGTTAAGCCGAATTGTCCATTAGGACCACGAAGTCAAATAAATAGTATATCTTCCATTCTTGACGCAAACTTTGTGTACGGCTCAACCCAAGAGTTAGCGAGTAGACTACGGGAACACAGCGGAGGTCGGCTTAAAACATCTCCATTGTATAGAGAGTTAGGTATTAAAGATTTGCTGCCAATGAAGACAGTTGAACCAGAAAATGGTTGCGAAAGAACTGGCAGATCAAGAGATTTATATTGCTTTGACGCCGGAGACGAAAGAGTTAACGAACAGTTACAGTTGACAGTAATGCATACGATATGGTTGCGCGAACATAACCGCATTGCAGATATTTTATATCAATTGAATCCTCACTGGTCTGACGAGACTTTATACCAGGAAACACGAAGAATTGTTGGCGCTATGGTTCAGCACATCACGTTTAATGAATTTTTGCCGATTATCATTGGTCGCGCAAATATGGCTAAATTTGGTTTAGATTTAGTCACTCAGGGTTATTATGATGGATATGATCCAAAAATGAATCCCGGAATTAGAGCTGCATTTCAAGCCGCAGCGTTTCGTTTTGGCCATTCTATTCTTCCAGACGTTACCGAAAGATACAATAAGTTTCATCAAAAGATAGGTACATATTACTTATTACTATTTAAGAGCTCTATATTTATGACGCTATTCTTTAAGTTTAACGTGGTTTAAACAGGGTGTCCCAAGAGGGGGGTCTGGGATGGGTATACCCCCATCCCCAAAATTTTGGAAGTTCAAGGACGCAAAATATTGATAATTTCGATAAAGTTTTCGTCAAAAGTGAAAAAATTGTCGTTTAAATCCGATGAGTTTACCCCCTCTCCCCCCCAAGAATTTTGAAAAATCCGAAAGGAGACCTCCCCTAGACCATCCGAACATGGGACACCCTGGGTTTAAAGCTTAAAAACTTTTATAAAATATAAACATTGATTCAATAAAATATATGAGTTAACGAATTAGAATTTCACATGTGTTTCCACAAAACAGTATTAAATAACACCAAATAATTTTTGCTGCATTTTCACGTATTAAAGAGCTTTTTCGAATTTTTATTTTTAATTTTAATCATATTTAATTAGTTTAGGGAATCCGTTGCTCTTAACATCAAAAAATAATATAATCTTACAATCTATAAAATTAATGGCGTTTACAAAATTAAAGATATGACATATCAATAACTTGATTGTAAGTGTTTAAAACCCAATTGCTGTTAACGTGATTCGAAAATATTTTTAATCTATGGTTTTTTATATTGATTAATGTGCTTATAGAGAATTAATATAGCAATATTAAAAATAGTATTTTAAACTGATTCAATTTTTTTATCCGGAAATTATACTCAAAATTAGTTTAATTTAAATTTAATTTTAAAAATATAATTTTTTACATCCATATAAATTGATTAATTGATTGTATTGAAAATAGAATCGATGATAAGCGTGAAATAGCATGTTTAACTTATTATGAGTGCGTTTTAAAAAAAACTGAAATATTCTGATACACGCCTAAAGATCCCATCTATAAAATTCAAGTTTATCTTTATAGCATTAACCTTTAATAAAAAAGTTCTATTTTTTACACATTTCAACAGTTATATTTATTTTTTATCTAATTGATTACCAAAATAACTCCTTAGTCACACAACATAGTATGACCCATTTAATTCCAATTTAATGGTTAGCTTACTCTATTATTTACCTCAATTTATAATCGACCGCATATAAAGTGTTTATTCTTATTTTTTAAACCATAATTTATAATCAAATAATATTTCTTTCTTTATTTGCCCGAAAATTATGTGCGCAGATAAAAATTCCAACCATTTGAGTTTTTTTTAATGTAAAATGAAATGTTTGCTTATGTAACAAATAAATGAAGTATTAAATACTAGTTATAAGTGTTGTAGTGTTGTTTTTGTATTAAACGTATCAAAAAGCAGAAAAAAGTATTAAAACTTTTTTAAACGACTGTAATTAAAAATGAAAACAAAACAAACAAAACAAATTAGATTAGCAAAAACAGTGATCATTAAATGGGTAAACTTATTTTAAAGCGTAAAAATTAAGTTTTCCAGGAAATAAAAATTTTAAATATAAGTTAATTAACATATAATTTTAATAAATTAATTTTCTAATTACTTTCAGAGGCAATCAGATTATCAACATTACTTCGACAGCCGTACGAATTATATAAACCAGGAATCATTGACTCATTTATTCTTGGATTAGTTAATCAAGAGGCTTATAGAATGGATCCTGAAGTGACCACAGAAGTAACGAATCATTTGTTCGAAAAACCGGGCGAAAGTTTTGGTCTCGATTTGGCTGCGATGAACATTCAAAGGGGACGTGAGATGGGAATTCCCGGTTATAACGAATACCGAGAATATTGCGGTTTTCCCAGAGCTAAAAGTTTTCACGACTTGATTGGAGCTTTTGATAACAGAACTTTGCATAGATTTTCGACGTTTTATAGTCACGTCGATGACATCGATTTATGGAGCGCTGGAATAGCGGAATACCCTCTTTCGGGAGCACTTCTTGGACCCGTGTTTTCATGCATTATCGGAGAACAGTTCGCTCACTTGAGGAGAGGCGATAGATTTTGGTACGAAAACTCTGGATGGCCGTCACAGTTCAGTTCGGAACAGTTAAATGAGATTAGAAAGGCTAAAGTGTCAAGACTTTTATGTGATAACGCCGACGATATTTCAACAATACAATTGTATCCAATGCTTATTTACGAACCACACACGTAAGTCTAATCAATTTACGTATTCTTGTATCTCATATCTTAAATTATATGCAAAAGCATAACTCGATCGCTGACACAATGTAAGCAAACAGTTGTAATTCCAAAAGCGCCACATTAGCGAACTCGATCTTTCGCTACAGTATTAAATGAACTGAGCGGAGACGCAAAACTAACTGACGTGTGAACCAGCTATAAACAGCTTCGCATAGTACAGTAGTATATCATTGATTTACATTAATGATAAAAAAACATTGCTAATAAATAATTATTAAAATTAACAATTTTAATTTATGTATATTTTAATAACATTTATATACTGTATACGTGTGAGTATACTAATATTACTTTATATTATTTTTGATTTATGAGTTACCATTACTCAGATTATTAAAAGTTATTTTTGAAAATTGTACTGCTATGACCTGATTCTAGCGAAACATGTGTATTAATTAAGGTCATATCAATTGATTATGCAATTTTGTTTGGACATAAGCCTAATTAATAATAATATTAAAATTATTCTATATTATTATTTTATTTTAATTTTATAATGAATTAATATACATCTAATGAGCAGTGCTGGGAATATAAGCATACAATTTATACCATTTTTTAATGATAATGATGTAACTCTACAAAAAGGTGACAAATTTTTCATAACATATTGGTCGAATATAACTTAGAAATTTTCAAACCAACACTAAAATTTTTAACTAATAAAATTTATAAAATTTGTTATATTCAAAGCAGACTATAATCTAAAATTCCATTTCACATTGTATTTTATTTTTATTTTCCATGTTTATGGAGCGCTGGCAATAATTTTAATCTTTTTATATTTATGAAAGTGAATGCGTATATTTTATCTTTAAGCGATCAAACATATATTCAAATAACTAGTTTTAGTGAAATGTCAAAAACTTAAATTTTAAAATTGAAATTTAATATTTAAACTAATAATAATAAACTAATGTCCAATGTATTAACAGAAATCCGCGCGTCGAGTGCGAAGACTTGCCAGTTATAGACTTATCTTATTGGAGGGACACACGCGACACATCGACAAAACTTAATCAACTCTATTGAACTGATGTCGAAAAACAATAGATTCAAATATGTATTGGTTTCACTAAAACTAAACAAAAGATTCCAAAACCAGAAAAAAGTATCCATAAAAAATATTTTTCATTTCAAAACACTAATGTACTGTAAATATTTAAAAAAGATTACATGTATTAATATAATTGTCATTTATTGAAAGTATTTATAAATATTAAGCGCTCGTTTCATTCAATGTTTTAAATTTCATTCTAATGGCTAACACTGTTCTGTTGAACGACAATCGAGACAATACGTGATTGAAACTAAATTGTCGCAAATGTAATCAATGTTTTCTTTCGAACAGTTATTTAAGTCATATCTTCGTTCGTCACACCAATCAGTTAGAAGAAAGTGGTCTGTTTTGAGACTTAGACGACAGTTTCCCTTTCTATCGTGAGCCGCATAAATCAGATGAGATCCTTCGGTCAATACGATTAGCGGCGAAACTTCACAACTCTTCCATTGATTGTATTGGGAAGTATTGTTTGTGTCCAAATCTAATTCTCCTTCAAATAAAATAATTCCGTTTTCGCCAATTATTTTTTTGTTAGTCTCCAATGCATTGCAAGTTTTTTTCTTATGAATGCGTTGAACATTGCTTTCGTGCGATTCGATCATTAGTCCACAAACTGCGCCATGAGATACCATAATACAGTTCCTCTTTGGTTCCGGAAGTTTGTGATCATCGCTTCCATATATAATAGTTGCGAAATAATAAACTAATTGCAAACAAGTTTGATCGCATGTGTACTTAAATGAAGGCAATTGTGTCTCAAACGGACCCAAAAGGTGAGTATTATCCAAAATATCAGGCACTGATAGTAAAAACATTTGATGAAACTTTTCATTCGCCACTTTTACCCATTCATTCACATAGTCTCCAATATTGTTTGTTAAACGAATTTTTTCGCTCCTTATATATCTTGGATCTTGTTTTCCAACGCATACTTTTTTCATTACTTTAACTGCTATGCAATACAGGCCACACTTCAATGTTATGCCAAAATATTGGCGCACAATGTCTAATGTTGTGTACTTTTCCACCCAAATTATGGGCCATTTTTGTGAATCAAATGGTTTAACGCTTTTCGATAATTTTATATTTGGCTTTAAAGCTTGAACTGAAGCAGAATTAAGAGCCTTTTCGGTGTGCAAAACCAGTATTTCTTGTGCAGCGAATGTATCGATTTTTTCGAACTTAATCATATTTTCTACTGTTCTCTTCCATAATTCTAGGCTTTTATTGGTGTTATCGCTGCAATCGTGAATTGAGAATATTTGTTTGTCTAAATTTAATACTTTATCCATTACTGAAATTTTGAATCTAATTTTTGAGAAAATAAAATTTAGGTTTAAATGTTAAGCTGTTTTGATTGAACGTTTAAAAACTTAATTTATATTATGATATTTACTGCGTTTATTATTTGCGCGTGAATTTTGCATTTCGCGAAAACTGTTTGTGATCGCAATGCGAGCAAAGTTTTTCTAACTTTCAAAATAAAAAAGCCAATAGACGTCGCGTTTAACTGTTTATTTCGCACAGTTATGCGCCAACAGATCGCGCACTGTTATGAGTGATGCACTGCTATGTTATGTTGATTTCGTGTCTGTGATAGACTACACACAAAAATCGAAACCTAACAAAACGAAGCAAAAGTTAGCATAAATGCAAGACATTGCTTATGTTAGCTCCCATTATATGCATATATGCACAAAACCGGTTTAGACCGCACTCACGACCCCTTACGCTATGTGAGCAGAACTGCGCTGTTAAATTGCATCGTTGGCCGGAAAATAATCACTTTCCTAACTTTTTGATAGCATACAGATTTTAGTGTGTAACAGCCAATTCATAATGAATATATATTGAAATTCAATTATTCAAAACAGATAACATTAACATTTTTGGCAATAATGGCGATGGCTATGCAGAAGAAGGCTAATGTAAGTATTGATTATTACAATTGATTATGATTTAAACAAATAAATATTTGTAATGACACCACAGGTAAGACTTCCTCCAGAAGTAAATCGTATTCTTTACGTTCGTAACCTTCCATACAAAATAACCGCAGAAGAAATGTATGATATATTTGGCAAATATGGAGCGATTCGACAAATTAGAGTGTAATTTATAAACAATTTTTATAAATTAATTGATTAACATTGATATTTATCGTATAATTTCAGTGGAAATACTCCTGAAACTCGTGGAACAGCTTTTGTGGTCTACGAAGACATCTTCGATGCGAAGAATGCTTGCGACCATTTGTCCGGATTTAATGTTTGCAACAGATATCTCGTTGTTTTATATTATCAGTCGAATAAGGTATGATTTTAACGAATATTTGTCAGCATTGATATTGAAAATTACTATTAACATTAGAATTAGAATTACAGTACAATTACTCGTTAGTTTTAACATTTACTTTTGATTGATTTAATGATAATTAAATTGTTTAATTGTATTCTCAGGCATTCAAGAAGTTAGACGCCGATAAAAAGCAGGAAGAAATAGACGTTTTGAAGAAAAAGTATGGAATGACGTGATTTGAGTTCGCCATCACATTTGATTCTGCGTAACATTTGACGAATTGGCACTGGTTTTAGATAACCATTATAAACATTGTACTTATTAAGTTTCATTTATATTATTTCTGATTTTCATAATTTTCATAAATCACGATTTACTGCAAAAAACCGAAATAAACTATTAATAATCAGTTATATAAATAATTAATTTTTTAGATGCATTATAATCTATTTCTCGACAATCAAAGATCATTCATTCGCGTTTGTGTTGTCATTAAATTAAATTTTGCATAACTTATACTTTCAAAACAGTTATATTATATGTAAAATTTATAAACGTTGGACTATAAAGAAATGAGTTGCAGGTAAGTTAATATTCAAACTAAGTTTTATATAAAGTTGTTTTTCGGGTACAAGTTTTACTAACTAAGCTTTTCGGGTCGGTTAAACCGTCTGTTACTCGGGTCGGTTCGGTTTGATTTTTTAGTTATTAGTTCGGTTCGGTTAAACCGAAATCATTTTACACGAACCCGAAAGTAAACCGATAAACAAGTTTTATTGACAAAAAAATTGAATTTTTTCTAAATTTATCAAGAATTAATATTGTAAATAATGTTAACAATTTATTCTTAAATAAAACGTTGAATTTGGTAGCAATAGCAGAATTAAGTAAATATTATTTGCATCATTAATATTAGTAATAATACTTTTATATCTGTTTATCGGGTTTTCGGTTAACCGTCGGTTCGGTTCGGTTAAAATCTTTGTTTTGTCGTTTTGTCTCGGGTTCCAATTTTAATACCCGAAACAGCTTTAGACAAAACCTCAAATAAATGATTCATATCAAACCGATACTAATTGAGAGAAACTAGAGATTCACATTTTAACCGTTAACTTTTGACTTGAAAGTTAAGAAATATGGGACGAGTTAAAGAGTTTCTTAACTGTTACTTTTAAGCATAAACCGAGTTATCAGGTTAACTCTATTTAATTTTTTAATATAATTTTTCATGAATTTTATTAAGAGATCGTGTAATTGGAAAAATAATTTTAGTTTTAAAGTTAATAAAAAATTTAAATATAATTATTTTTCACGTTAAAAATTTCTATTATAAAAATTTAATTTTTTAATTGTATTATTTTACTAATATTGGATATTTTAATTAAATTTAAAATATCGAGTCAAAAAGGTGAGTTAACTCAGCTCAAAATTTGTTTAACCGGTTAAGGTTAAAGTTAAAATAATTTTGCGAGTTAAGGTTAAGAGTTTAAATATTTGTTTAACTTTTGAGTTTTGTGCATCACTAAGAGAAACTGATTTAAAAAATATTTAATTTAAATGCATACTAACTCATAAAAAACCGATGATATAATTAATTATTATTATAAAAACGGTAGCTTTCAATCAGAAACAATACAACATATTGTCTGGTACTGATCACATAACTCAATCGCAAAAATTACCCATAAAGAAATAGCTTTAAATTTAAATCTTATTAAATTTTTATCTTTATTAGAATTACATTCCGAAAACTGTATTAGAATCAAATAAATTTAGTTTATACTGTAATATACTGTTAATTATAACTAACGTGTAAAGAGCGGATTTTTATTCTCAAAAAATATTCTCAAAAATTCTCAATAAAAGTCTTTATTCTTTTATTTTGTTTATTTTAAATGATAACTATCGGTATTTAAATACATTATAAGTTAATTTTAAATTTTTTAAAAACTTTTGCTATTAAGTTTAACATTTTTATTATTATTTAAAGTTAATACAATTTTTGGAAATATTTTAAATTATTTTAAATATAAACTGCGAAATATGCGTTATTAATTCATTTAAACTATAAATTTATGACAAATAATATTCGCATATTCTTTTTCACAATAAGCTTCAAAATATGCTTTTTATGCTTTTATATTATTTTATGTGAAAATTCGGTCTTTGATTAAAACATATGGAATAATTTGAAATAATAAACCATACATTAGAATATTGAACAAATCATCGAAAACATGTACACTAGTGAACCACAACAACATATCTTCAACACAAAACGAAAAATTAGAAAATATATTGAGATCACATCACAAATTAAAGATGTTTGGAATTTAAAACAAACCCCAATAATAATTAATTTTTATTGACTAGTTGTTCAAAAATGTCTTGAGCTTAAAGCCCGCGATTAACAGAGCGCGCGTTCACTCACGTAAAAACGGGCCTAAAAAAGATCTGGAAAAAGTTACTTTATATCCGAAAAATAATATTTATCCTTTCTTATCCCTCTTTAAACTCTTACAGAATTTGACTGCCATGTTATGAAAATAGAATACTTGTGTGTTTAAAGTAGTGTTGTATAATTTTCAAATTTTAATTTTACTTTTCTTGTACTTTTTCTTTTTATATTATTTTTAATTTTACTTTTCTTTTACTTTTTCTTTTAAAAATATTTCAATTCTACTTT
>JAQGAW010000894.1:0-23055 GCA_034698025.1 Phthiracarus crinitus
CAATTGAAATAAAAAAAATTTGAAAAAGTAAAAGTAAAAGAAAAGCAAAATTAAAATTCGGAAGTAAAACAACACTATAGACATGTTTCTATAGTTAGTGCAACAAAATAGCTTAAATTGAATCAGTAGTCAATCTTGTTCTAAATATTTAAAAAAAAGTAAGGAAAAATAAAAGGAAAAACATAGATCAATTGCTATTTATATTTAATTTTTAGGTATACACTAAAATTTATTAAATTTTATTTTCATTAAATTATTTATAAACAGTATATTTTAAAACTTAATCCATTAAACTGGATTTGTTTATTGCATTCAATATAACGTATTTGTTGTGAACTACTGTTGCGTATATAAAATAATATGAAAAATTCATGAATTGTCAATTTAACTAAGCCTTAAACAGATTTTCATTTGAACTGTAAAGAGTTTCGATCTGAAGAGAGACAAAGAGAGATAATTTAAATGACTTTGAATATCTGTTCATTTAATTTACCGGAATTAAAACATTAACAGAAATAAATTCATTAATGGTTTCTTGCAATTTCTGAGGTAAAAAAGGTTCAAACTTTATATTTTTTCTCAAAGAGTTCTGCAAAATGTAACATGACTTAGTTGTTTTAATTATTTTGTTGTTATCTAATAATTACATAAGTAATAAAAAAAGATAATTAATTAATATTATAATATAATAAATACTTTTTAGTATCTCTCTCTGTCCGCAAACAATATAAAGTGCGGTCGTCGATCAAACAATATATTATGCACTCGATCTCTCATACAAACACATGTTTAACATATTAATATTGTTAATTTGCGCAAGAGATTTGAACATACTAATTTAAAAATGTATTATCAAATTTAGTCGTTTTTGACTCTATAATTAGATTGTTTCGACTTGAAATATTATCTTCATTGTCAGAAGAACTTAATGTTCAGAAATAATAAAATAGAAGTATATTATATCATCAGCAATCATAAGAAAAGAATAATTAGAACACTTATTTAAGATCAATTTGATCAATTATGTTTGTATTTAAATGATCAATCGTTACCCTGATATCACAACAATTTTTTGGGACAAAATAACAGCTATGTTTAGATTTCGGTAGTAAAGGAGAAAAATGTGCAGCGTAACGACTTTCTTGATTTGTTAATAATAACAATATCGTGAGAGAATGGGTTTATTCCATTTCAAATGACCTCCAATAATTGTATTTGAATTAAAACGATGTAACAGCTCTTGAACACTTAGATGACGTTCGTTTTCATTTTTAGGTTTGATTTCATTGTATACATAAAACTTTCTTTGAGATACAATTGATAATGTTTTGATGTTCGCAGCTTCACCCCATTTATTGTTAGTTGCTGTTCAATTTATAAGTGCAGCCATATTTTCTTCGTCTAACAGAAATGATATATTTTCCATAAAATTGTAATTCATATTTTGTGCTAATATAAGCCTAATTTGGGTATTGAATAAAACGTGTTTCGGTGTTATTTTTGCTCATATACTAATTCTTAAGCGGTGCTGTACAGTATCACTTCAAAAGTAATTGAAAGATTTTGTCATTTAGATTTTAGAATGCTATTTAATCTTTATTTGTTTCACAATAATTAGATACCATAAAAATATTCCTAGGAATATTGGCTATATGGCAAAATCCATTATATATGATTAATTAGTAAACAATATAAACAATATTAGAAATTTTAATTGAAAGATTTTGTCATTCTAAAAAATAATTAACACCGAAATAGCTCTTAAAGTTGTTTTTGAATTTTGACTATTGAAAAGAGCTATAGAAATCGTGCGATTCAAACAATTTCCGTCTCCATCAGTTTAAATAATATTAAAAATTGATAAAATTGCATTATGAATACTAGTTTTTCTATCCTCATCAATGTTATGAAATATTTTATTAAAGATTACATTTTCTACAGTAACTACCACTTTTCTATTTTAATTGAGCACACATTTATACTTCACTACAGATTTATTTAAATGTTGATAGTAATCTTCCTCGCTATAAATTATCGAAATTTTTGTAACTTCATTTAGAATTGAACTTGTTTTTGATCTCAGATATTAGATTGAATAATTCCTCTATCCCTATTAATGGCACACAATCAACACTCGAAGGTACAGCGCTATCATTTTTAATTAAATTTGGACTTCTTGTTTCTATGATTTGTTTCTTCCTTCTTTTTAATTTTGAAAAAGTAGGAATTGTACATCCTATACGTTGTTTAAAACTTTCATAATTTTTGTTAAGTGCTCTTTCTCTTAAATAAGGGTCCATAGCTTTTAACATATCCTCCCTTGCCTTCTTAGTTGTATAAACCTTTAAACAGTTAAATATTTATTTGATTCAAAATAAATACTAAAATATAGGATCTTACAGGTTGATTGATAACCTCAGGTATCTTCTTTGAAATAAATTTCGGTTTATTTTTGGACGAATCGGTAAGTGATTCTACGTATCGACTAGGCCAGCGTTTTTGCCTTTCTTATTGCGTACCTAACAAACATCCTAAAAGGTTTAAATGTGAATTTCACTTATAAAATATAAGAAACAAATTAATTATTTTATACCTTGTATACAGTGTTGCAAACAACAATTTTATGTATATTGTCCTCAAGCGCTACTGCAATAACAAAAGGATCTCTACCATCCTGCAACCTCTTAAATAGCTTTAAATATAAATTCCCTATATTTTTCATAATCAGGATTTCTTGATCGATAATTAATATTAAAATTTTGACGTAGAAAGCCAGCCATATTTTAATAGCTAGCGAATGACATGATATCACATATTCGTCAACAACTAATAAAAAAATAATCCTTAAATATTTTACTGGAACTTAATCTAAACTAAACTTTCTTTGAATATTTATCCTTTTTATCAAAATAACTTGCGTAAACTTAACATCTCTGTAGATGCTTTCCCGTTCTTTATCTTTGTGACTCATTTCTAAGATCGAAATTAAAATAGTTAAATATAAAAATATATATTTGATTTGTTTATCTAAATTTTTGTTTCAAAGCAAAATGTGTTAAACAATTAAAATTATTTATGAAAGATATATTTATAAGTAACTAAGGTTTAACTCATGTGTACGTTAACATAGGATTTACTTGGATTATATCAGACCTACACGAGATTATATTAGATAAATATAAAATAACTTAAAACTAATTAAAACTAATTAATTAATCATTAAAATTTACTTAAACTAAAATGCGAACGAATATTTACTGCTTACCTGATGTAATGAAAGGCTGCGTTCCGATATCTTTGTGTATTCAAATAATTACTTATATATTTCCCCAACGATAACGTCATAGGGCTACAATATATATAATACTTTGGAATTTTAACATAAAGCGAACGAATATCCTATTTCTTACTTTAGTGTATTGCGAATATCGATCCATAAGCCATCGATAATCCTGAAATACCCGAGCGAATAGACGTGTAGATTGAAAATACGACCTATGCTTTGCGCTTATATATATGCGATGCCACCAAAAATACTTTATTCTATTATTGAAAACATAACTCATCGAAATCTTGATTTTGTCGAACTGTGCCCCGAAATTGTTAAGGAGTAAAATAAAATTAAAATAAAACAAATAAATAATTTTAGAAGCACTTTTAATTATATAAATAAAGAGCTTAAAATAATGAAACATACAATATAGTGGTAGAGATAAGACTAAAGCATATGATTCTAATATACGCAGAATCATATTTTATGTAAAAATCAATAAATCCAAAAAGTAAAAATAAACCTTTTAAAACTTTTAATAACTAATAAACTAATTTAATAGATATAACCAAAGTTATACAAGATGTTTCTGATTAAATATTTTAATTATTAATTAACTTATTTAACCCTTTGATTACTTTTTATAGCTGTTATTAATAAAATACTAAAATTATAAAATATTTAATACACCGTTTCAAAAATTTTTGTTTTATTCGATGTGTTATGATTGTACCTTACATAAAACAATAAATATATGAAAATATAAAATATTAGAGTACCCGTTATTTTGTTAATAAACATTTTACTAGAAAGTTTTATAAAATTAATTAAAAATTTTAAAAGAAAAATAAGTCGTTCAGATTTTTTTATAGATCAAATGTTTCATGTAGTATCATAAAAGTGTAATATTAAAAATTCGTTCTTAAAATTTTTAATTAGAGCTCTTTGGATGAAATTGTTATTCTTTTGGATGACTTTACAGAAGTTTTAATAATTAATTTTAAATCGATAGAATTTCCAATCCTTTCAAATAAAATACAATAATATCACATTATTTATACAAGTTTTATAATATAAATTTTTTAAAAAAATTTTAAAGTAAATAACCCCGTACTTTATGTGTCTAAAACTTAACTTTTAAATTATAAATTATATTCTTAATAAATTCGTGATAAATTCAATACAAGTGAACAAAAGTAATCTCTAAAAATACTAATACAATAAATTATAAATAATAAAATTTAAAATAAGTAAATTTCTAAAACTATTGTGTTTAATTTTCGGTAATTTGTAAATTTTAACTCAGTAATATTTCTAATGTTTTGTATATAACACACAAAAACTAGATTTTATTTGACCATAATCTAATCGATATAACACGTGTCCAAGAATGTAAAAGAGAGCATTGAACTGAAATGTAACAAATCATATTTTTTGTGTAGTGAGTTCAGTCACATTATACTACTTTTTATATCCTCTAAAAATAATAATCTATATTAGGGTATTAAACATAAACTCAAATAAAAACCAACTACTACAGTGCACAAAAGATAAATTTACTGCGTTTCTTACGTTTTGTAAACCAGTTTTAAGTGCGGAGTTAATTCCGGTTTGTAACTATGTTATTGACTGTCTAAAGCCATCATCCACAGTACCAACAGATGAGTGGACTGAAAGGGAAGAAAGAGTTCACCCTTTTTATAAAATTTTAAAGCCGAGTTGGATTTTGACTCAACTAAAGATACGCACTGCTCTCGAAGAAATTAAGAAATTATAGAAAAAATGAATGTGATCTGTGAAACACAATCTCAAACACATTCCAGTGTGAGTGATATCGAAACATCTGATGTGACTAATCCCGTAAATAATGAAATAACATCGTATAAGACTAATCAAATTTAAAATACCAATAAACACACCTCAAATGTAGAAATTAATCGATTAACGACTGAATGTGTATGTATTAATTCAAAGCGAATATATATTTGACATTTGTCTTCTAAGTAATTTAACGATTATTAAAAGTAACCAACTCGAAATTAAAGTACCGCTCGAAGTTACTCCTTTGGAAACAGTTCAAGTTTTACTCGACGTGAAACGATTATTATAAATATGTGCAATCTGCAAATTTCAAGGAAAAAAATAAATTGTATTAAACCAACACATGTGGGCACACCGACAGTTCGATATTGAGACTTTTAAATCGACACAAGATTCAGAAGAAACCCCGGAAACGCAAGATTAAAAGGTATAAATATAAAATTTGCCATTTTACAATTTTAACCATAATTTTCCTTAATACAATTAAATAATAGATTTTTGTAGAATGTAGTAATATCTAAAATCACTACTTAAGTGTACTAACCTATTCATAAAAAATTTACTTATTAATAAATTTATTTTAATTAGAAAGTAGTATTTATTATCAAAATAATCAAAAAAAAAAATATAATACTTATATTTTAAAAATCATATTTAACTATTTATAATGTAGTTCTTAGTAACGTAATGAAATAACAATATTTATTAAATGTAATGTAATTGTAGTTAAGTAATGCATGCTTAAATTCAATGTTTTAACGATAAGTTGTAAAAAATTGTAAAGTTTAACATAAAATTTGATGTTTTAAAAAAATAATGAAGAGTAGTATTAACTGAATACTGATGTCATAGGATGTCTGCAGATATTAAGTAAACAATCGATACCTAACATATCCTTTACTAACCTAAAACTTTGGTGCAGTGCTAAACACCAATAATCTAGAAAGATATACCTATGCAGTATTTTCATAGACTAGCCTACCTATTACTTAAACCTTAGCACAGAGTCGAGCCTTCAGAGAGAGTTTGAGTGCGGTTGCTCTCACTCACTCCTTTCACTGTAAGATTTTTATAACTTAAACTGCATTATTCTATAATCGTTACTTTAAAATCAAGTTTAATAAACTTTTGTTGAATTTTAAAAGAATAGTCTGATTTATTAACAATTATCTAGTTTTGACTATTGCGGACAATAGTCTGGCGCCCGAAACATAAATTTTGGAACCACTCGAAAGTCTTCAAAATTAAATCAATCTTACAATATAATATTTCCAAATATTTATTGAATGCGATAATTTTCAATCGTGCTGTATGTCCAATCTAATGTGTTGTGTACTTTGTTTCGATATTTTTCGATCATATTTTTATTAAATTAATTCGTATTTCATTCGATAATAATCGCAATAAATTACAGTAATATTTCGATAATAATAATGGTTTACTAATATTATTGGTTTGATTTAATTTAAATATTAATTTCACTAAATTATATTTGCGTTTAATGTTAGCCAATATGGCTCTAAAAACACGCTGTTTTTAACATATATTTTATGATAAAAATGGTTTGAATTATGTTTTAATGTTAACGCTGTTGCGTTCAAATCATAACTGTTTTGTTATATGCATTTATGCATATAACGTTTTATTAATACGTTTAACAAACGTTTCAAACTAATAGTCACTTATGTGACATAAATTATGTTACAACAAAATTAATATAGATGGCCAACAATAGAAACTAAAATTAAATTGACAAAAAAATTTTTAATACACAAAAATTTTGTATATCCTATTGAATTAACTTATATATTAATATAAAGTGATCTCATTGTATATGTTCATACTCTTTCTTGTTTTTATTATTTCGATGTTTGAGCCAATATTATATTTAAACATTATATTCTACTGAATCACAACGTGTTTAATCGAAATTTTCTCGTTATAAACTTTAATAATAAAAAATAGTTTAAATTAAATTATAAACATTTATAGAGAAATTTTTCTTTTAAAATTTAATTAGTATTAATCATATGTATTTATTAATAAAATGTATAAATATAATGCTTTCAGTCATTATTTATCATTTATAGTAACTATTATAAAAATATATTTTAGAAATATTTTATAAAAAAAACTTACAGGCGTTTTGAAGGTTTAACCGTGGTTTTTATCTTAAAATTTTTAACCGCCAAAAACCGCAAAAAACTTATAAATACGAACCGTAACAGCACCGCCAAAAAACGCGGTTTAAACCGCGGTTAAACAGCACCGACGGAAGCATTAGTAATTTTCTGTCACTTTTGAATTTAATTTTTTACAATATTATGAAATAAATAAAGAAATCATTTTGAATTTTTGTTTATCCGAGTTTTCTTTAATAATCTAAGAATTTAGATCAATAAATAGATCATATTAATAACTCAATTTTAGGCAACCTTTAATTAGTGTTGTTTCCATATGACTTTTTTTATTTTAATTGTATTTCGATTCCAATTAATCGAAACGTAAATGGAGTTATATTTTAAATTTAAAATTCGATTTTAAAAAATGGAAACAACACTATCTTCAATATTAATATGTAATTATCAGCTTGTATTGATCAAAGGAGTTTAGCATATCCGTTCACATGTACGTTAACACTCTTTATATTTTGTAGCGACCCAAAATTCAGTCGTCTTATTCTGCGCTGATTACACATCACATTCACTTATAGTTCATATTCCTTTTAACGATTTGCTTACACTTATAACTATTTTGTTATTATTATTCACATGCAGTCATAGTCTATCCAATACTTATTATGATATTTTGTGCTATCACTCATAAACTCTAATAGTTTATATTCCATCATAATGCGTATTCACGTATTACTCAATGCGTACTCACATATCGTATTATGCGCATAACAGCACATATAAAAACCACGTTTGGTTTTCTATAATCACTCTTCTAATGACTTTGTAACCGTAAGCATCTCATGTATTAATAGTCTTGTATAAAACCTATTTTGTGATAATAAGTCTAATTTTGGTATTGATTAAAACCGTGTAACAGTGTGATTAAATTGGTTAAGCGTGTATCAACACAATCACATAATATGCTTCAGCCATAAATAGTCTTAGATATCGAAATATTAGCGGTACTGAATCCAGTGTCGCTTCAATTTATTAAGTGATTTCTATTATAGCCAAACCTTATCATAAAAACATAATAATCAAAACCTCGTATGAACCGGCACCAGATTAACCGACGGTATAACAAGTTTTCCGTCGATACCAAATTTATGATTTCGATTCTAGTCCGATTCTATTCTAATGAATTTTTAATAAATCGATTATATTGCGATACTATTCTCAAAAATAATTTTTAATTCTATTCCATTCAGATTCAATGTATCAAATTATCATTAGTAAGATGTAATATGTGTTTTAAAATGTAAATAAATTAGTATAATTTAAAGTCAATTTAAATTCCTAATCGTATACTAAAATATTATAATTTCAATTCTATTCCGATTCTATTCTCCAATAAAATTATTTTTTAGATTATATTCTATTCCAATACTTTTTAATAAATTTTCACATTTCGATTCTATCCCGATTCCGATTCCGATTCCGATTCCAAGTATCGAAATATCACTAGGTATAACATATAAAAAAAGACTTTTAATGTATAAGTCGTACTTTATTTTTGTAGTTATTGTTTTAAATAATTTTATTCCACATTAAAAATAATCTATAATTCGTTTGAAGAAATGCGAATATTTTGAAATTCGTCTCAAAATTAATCAGATTTATAAGGTTTAGTTTTTTTTATTGTTTAAACATTATATTATTTATGTGTCAAATATTTTCTTAAATAAACTGGATATGATTTCACTTAATTATTATTTGCACAAAAAATTAATATAAAACTTATTTCTTAGATTACTTATATAACGATATAAGGAGTTTAAAAAGTCTGGTTTATAGCGTCCTCAGTCAATTCTGTTGTAGATAAATCTGCTCTTTGTATTATAATTTATATCGTATCCGTTAATTATCATCGATAGGAGTATAATTGCAACAAAGATAGTCTTTGAAATATTTCAAACAATATATTGAAAGCTATTTTCTATTTTAGTTAGGAATTAGTGATTGAAAATGTTGTTCCACTACATAAATATTTAGGTAAAACTATAACAAATGGTTTGAGTTAATAAAATCATCATTTAATTGAGACGTTGCAAGAAAGCTCATTAAGGTTTGATATTTTATTCGATACTAACACTATGATTATAAAACATTAAATGTTATTCATTAAGAACTATATATTTATATAATGTCATTATAATTAGGATATTGTTAAAAATTGTATTAATAAGTCAATTGAAAAATATCTATAACTGTGATTCGAATCAAAAACATTATTTCATATGACTGATAAAAACTAATGAAAGTTTAAAAAACTAACTGGTGATTCACGAAATTTTATTATATATAATTATGCTTATAGTGTTAATGATCCCATTTTTCATATCTCGACATTTAATAACTTATTTTAATTAACACTATTTTAATTATGTAATTTGAAATTCTTTACAGTAATACCTAAATAAAACACATTTAATATTTAAATATAATTAGAATGTTTATTATTATTTTATTATATTGAAAAATATATTAATCATTTTTAAAAACTAAATAATATAATATTATATATTTAAAATAAAATATTATTATGTATCTACAAAAGTAAACAATAATTTATTAAATTTAAAACATATTAAAACCTTATTAAAAAAATTTCTAAAAAATTAACAGCAAAAACAAATCTTTGGTTTCTTTAATTTACACTGATTGGCATCAATTCTAAATAATAAACATTTGTAAATTTGCATTTCAGCATTATCTACTGAATCATTTGGATTGCGATAGAAAACTCCATGAAGAGGACATTTACAAGTAAATTTCACGTTTGGTAAGATATTATATTCGCCAATTAATGTTTTACATTCAAAACAAATAAAAGGACCAAAAGGGTTTAATATTGAAGTTTGTTCAGCGATCTCTGCAAACTGATTCATCCATCGTTTCGGTGCGATATATATATTGTTACACATTTTTTCTTCTGCATTATTTTCATTTTGGATATTATCATTCCTAATCACATCGATTTCATTAAATAATTCATTATCGCATTTTCGACACAAGTATTTTTTTCCGGTGTTTACTGGTTTATACGTTTCAATCAATTCTAATCGTTTAAAATACTCTTCAATCGCTTTACGAAATTCACTATAATCTCTAACGCGATAAAAACTATCTTCCGTTTGTACAGGTTGTATGAGATTGATTACCCATGAAAATAAATGAAGCCGAAATTCTTTATTGATTGGATTGAAAGTGAATTTCATTCTCTCGAATATAAGCAATTGTATAACATGAGGACGAATACCATATCTTTTAGATTTAACCAAATTATATGCATCACTAAATGACATTTTATGTTTATTCATAATGAATGCAATAACAACTGTACCACTTCTAAAATAGCCATACATGCTGTGGACCAAAACATTATCGTTATTCATCTGTCCATCACTAATGAATTGAATACAATCCATTAAATGTGAAAGAATGTCTTCATTTATGTCATCTTCCATTTTGATAATTTTGTAAATAATTGCGCCAAACATTTCTTCATAGCTATTCGTATCGGAATCCAATTCTAGAATCCTTTTTATATTATTTTCTTCAATATTTCTGTAATCATTTGCTGCTTCATTACAACTCAAGTATAGACCATTTTCAATCTCATTAATAAACACACGTGGTTTTTCTATTATTTCTTCTCCACCAAAACTAACATTTCTTTTTTCTTTATTTCGACCTCTAATTTTAATTTCTTGTTTTTCTTCTCTATTTTGACTCATTTATAAATTATTAATTTTATAGAACGCTTTAAATTATTAGATTATTAAATGAAATCACAATGCAATGCTGTAATAAACTAATAAATATAGTTGTTTTGTTAATCAAATAATTATCGTAATTATAAAACTATTATCATTTATTTGAAACGTCGCTATAAAACTTTTACTCATTAAGACATACTAAAAGGAGACTTTTGAAAAGTGCAAAAAATGATTGAAATAAAAATCACACGAAATATAATAAACATTAATAAAACATAAATCAATGAAATTTTATTAATCGACTTCAATGAGAAAATAATGAACCGACTCATTATGTAACTGTCTTATTAAGTTACAGAATACAATTTAAGCTGGTTTATAATGTCATAGTGTTTCGGCCCAAAAGTTTAATTGTTTATGTTAAGAGTTATTAACATATTAATAACTTAATAAATGATCTTTAATTTTAATTAAATAATATAGCAACCAAGTTAGTAAAAATATAAATTTATTATAAATTAAATATTTAAAAACGAAAATTCACTACATTATTGTTTGTAACTTAATAAGACCGCAACTTAATGAATCCGTTTACTATAGTTATATTTCTAATATTTTCAACAATGACTTTTTAAAAAAATTTTATCTAACATTAAATTAAATGACTTAAATAAAAATTTTATATGGTTCCAGCACTTGGCAAGAGATATTAATTGTTTTCGGTTTAAAAATTTCATACAAAGTCGTTTTATACCTTATTTATCAAAACTTTCTGTAATGAGTCTTATTATTTCCTTAAATGCTTAATAATTTCTTAAAAACAACGTTAAAATAAAGTTTTACAAAAATAGAATACAAAAAATTAAACAAAAAAATATATAATGCACTAAATATTGCGATTAAATTTTAATTCTCTCTATGATTTTCTATATTTGAATTAATAACTACTTTTCATACATGTCTCTAAAATTTACTAAACAAAAGTGTATGTTTTAAATTGTTATGTCTCATATTAAGATAATTATTATTTAAATTTTAAAACAAAAAATGGATTTTTAATAACTTTAATAATATTTATTAATGACTAAAATGTTTCAATTATTTTACTTTTATTTTATTAGCATATGATTGTATGACTTTTGAATCCAAAAATATTCAAATTATATTTTCATTTACTTTTTGTGATATATCGCTGTTTAGTGTGACTGAACTTTGCGTTCATTGATATAAAACAATATCTCATAAATTAATTTGAATTATTGTATTGGGTTTTATTCACAGTTTTAGATGTATTATGTTTTTGACACTACAATTTTTAGCCTCCTTTTCAAGTATAGTCTTCTATGACATAGTATTCACACCTAATTATCACTAAATAACATTTAAAAATTTATTGTTTTAATGTGAGTTACGAATAAGTCAAATTTACACAAGTAATGTGTTAACGTAAATCATTAGTAAATTTCAATTATTGTTTTACACTTCAAAATATTATAAATTATTATTTGGTTTTTATTGTTCGATATTCCGCATTGATTTCGTTTAAAAACATAATTTTGAACATTAGTGATAAAACAAAACGTTCGTTAAATAGCGTTAAACATTAATTTATAAATGATTGAAACTGAAACTCGTGATCCACATCTTAGTTATGGCCGTAAATTTGAAGCAAAAAAAGATGATGATAGTAAATATCCGCCACTATTTGATATTAACGAGATTGAAACTGGTCTATACTTGAGTTGTAATAATGCAACTGTAGATCACAAAAATTTTGTATTACATAACATTAAAAGGATTTTAACTTTGAATGAGACTCCGATTAGTAAACAACAACAGCGTAAAGGAATTATTTACAAATTCATCAAAATAAAGGATGAGAGAAATGAACACATATTTCTATATCTATTACAATGTATTCAATTTATAAGTGATGGACAAAATAATAATGAAAATGTTTTGGTGCACAGCAAGTATGGCAGATCGAGATGTGCTATCATTGTTATTGCATTCATTATGAATAAACATAAAATGTCATATAGTGATGCTTATAATTTGGTTAAATCGAAAAGAAGAATGATTTTGCCAAACGATTGGTTTGTTAAACAATTGCTTATATTCGAGAGAATGAATTACACGTTTAATCCAAACGATAAAGAATTTCGCGTTCATTTGTTCTCAGGTGTACTCAATCTCATACAACCCGAATATTTGGAGTCTAGATTTATGCGCTTTAAAACTAATAAGGAATTTTCCGAAGCGTTTGAAGAGTATTTTAAAAGTTTAGAATTGATTGAAACATATGAACACGTAAAATCCGGACGAAAATACTTGTGTCGAAAATGCGATAATGAATTATTTAATGAAATCGATGTGATTAGAAGTGATAGAAATCAAACGGAAAATAATGGAAACGAAAATTACTGTAAAAATATATATATCGCACCAAAACGATGGTTGGATCAGTTTGTGGATTCAAGTAAACCAAATGAAAGATTAATCCCTTATGGCTCTATTATTTGTATTGAATGTGAAACTATTATTGGCGAATATAATACATTACCAATTGTGAGATTCACTTGTAAATGTCCTCTTCATAGCGATTTCTGTCGCAATCCATTTGACTCTAATGATAATACCGAATTTAATTGCTTATTATTTAGGATTCACACCAATAAGTGTAATAAATTATAGATGTCTGCTATACTAAAAATTACCATTTAATTAAGTATTTTAATATTAAACGATTTTTAAAGGCAAGTTTTGAATTATATAAATAATGATTTATGGATTTTCGTTTGTAGTTCACTCCATCAATCTGTGTGTCTATGCACTCTCAATATTATTAAAGTGTTTTTACCATTTTCTAATTTTAATAATAAATTTATGCCTGTTTTACATATGTTTTCATTGTTTACTTTAATGTATTTCTTAAACTCATTTGTATACATTTGTTTGAGAAACATTTAATTGCACTTTTTATACATCAATGCGTCATTTTATTTCAATGTTTATTTATTTCATAATATTGTGAAAAATTTAAATTAAAAAAGTGACAGAAAATCGCATCAATCTTTTTGTTTAATTCATTTTATAATTTTAAATTGATTTCACACACTTTCCAATATGTCGATCATAAACGGTATCAAACTTTTCCACTTTTTGCTTAGAATCGTATGCCGAACATGCTTTTGCTGCGACAATAAATCGAGGCATTCGTCAGATCCGTCCGAATACTTTTCGTTACATAAATGAAAGAAAAAATCTTTTGGTCCATTTTTGACATAACTCGATGTCATGATCACGTGATCGATTATACAATGAATACCTCCATTTTTAACTTCTTTTCGTATCAAATTAGTTATACAGTTTGTAAATTTCCAGTAATGGCTGCAACAAAAACCATGTATTAATAGTATAACTCTTTCATTCGTTATAAAATTGTTGAATATACCAGAGGTTCTCAAACTTAGGGTCGAGACCCAAAACAGGGTCGCAATGTAAAAGTTTTAAGCCGTATAGTATAAAGGAATTAACTTTAAAGTAGGGTCTCCTTTCAAAATAATCATTACTTGTAGTGATGGACGTTTAGAGGCTCCGAGCCTCTGGAGCCTGAACCTGAGCCTGAGCCTCAGGCTCGGACTCAGGCTCGTTTTTGAATTTTTAATAGAGGCTCGGGCTTGAGGTTCTTCTACTTTTAAGCCTAAACCTGAGGTTCGAGGCTTGGGTTCCGCTTAAGAGAGCCTTAGAGCCTCTATATAGAGGCTCCAGATGTTCTGGGCAATTTATTATAATACAATTTTGTATAGAAAGTAAATTCCAGAAAATTTTCAAGTTATAATAATGTTATTTCTTTGTTTTTAATTTTTTTTGTTATTACAAAAGTTGATAAAACATATATATTGTTCATCATAAAAGTTCTATAGTGTTATTTGATGTTAAATAGAATTTTTTTTTTAAAAAAATTCACAGAGGCTCGGAGGCTCAGGCTCGGGCTCAAGTATGGAGACTCGGGTTCAGACTCAGGGGCTAACTTTAATTGAGGCTTGAGGTTCAGGTTTTCATATGAAGGCTCAGGCTTAGGCTCAGGTTCCGGTTCGAGCCTCTGGAGCCCGATCCTCTCCATCACTAATCAGTATTACTACTGTAAGTAAAATAACTTTTATAACACTATAAATTATAATTTTTTAATTAAAACTTAAATTACATAATAAATTCTAAATCGTTAAACTATTCTGTCTTATTAATAGCATTTGGATCTTGCAGTTCAAAAAGTAACGTAAACTCAATGAAAAGTAATAATGTGCCTAAAAAGTCTCCTAATGATGTCACTAAAGGAATTGCGGTGTTGTCGGGATCCCATTTCAACCTCCAAATCCAATGCACTAAATTATACGATATATATAGCAATAATGATACCTATAAAAGATTGTTTAGTAAAATTTACTAAGCTTTGGAATTTCGTTATATAGAAACTTACAGTAATAAAGGAAAATATAAGATAAAATGCGATAAAAGATAGTGTCATTTCGAATTGCTTGGGTCCTTGAATTATTCGAATAAATAGTATATACATTAGTTGAGACGGAACCACAACCACCAGCAGCTTTTGTATTGTTTTCACCGGACTTTCTGTAAATCATTTATAAAATCCATATTTTAAAAATTATTCTAAAATTTTCAAACGTTAGAAATAAGGTGGAAATTTATAGCAAAAAAAATTAATATTTATATTAAATATGGATTAAATAATGTGTTTGACAATTGTTACCATTTGAGCAAAATACATAAAATGGAGAAACGCATAGTTTAAAGTCTTCATTTATAGTTCCAATAGTTCCGCTTCGATGAAGAGATGTCGACTGTTTACTTGCGAGCAGTGCCGCGCAATTTCCCGAAAATCCATTAAAAACTGGTTGAAATGTAGCAAATCTTTCAAATTTACTCGCAGATCTCTCGAGAATGAAACCACCAAACGATGAAATAATCATCGATAAAATAATTGGTGCCCAACCATGAACAACAATATCTCTCGTATACTCGTTATTATATGACATTAGTATAAGAAAAGGTTCAATAATTAGAAAAATAGCGATTAAAATAATCGATTCGATAGGTGTTTCATTAACATCTCTCAAATTATACGTAAATTCGGAACAATAAGCAAGAATTAGTAATGTGCTTAAATCTCCGAGTGATGCAGCGATAGGTGTGGCGATGTCGTCGGGATCGTAGTTGAGCTTATGTGCCGACACTATTATTATTGCCATCAAGATTCCTATTAACATTAATCATAAATCAGTGATAACTAATGCCATTAACTAGTATTACGTGTAATGTATGACCTAATAAAAAGCAAGCGATGTTAGCGGTTAATATGCTTATAGCGCATAGAAGTATCATATTATTGATATTAAATGATATGTCATATATGAAACCATTAGCGATAGCCATAATAGCGGCTAAGAATGAGACAACCGTTGCCTGACACTGCACTAACACGATATCGCTTTTAATTATATTAAATATATTTTTCCACGAATTCATTTCATCATTAATATTAAGATTAGCTCTTGTCGATAGTCGAGAAGCCATTGTCATCTGCCATTCATTGTATCATAAGATTAAATTTTCATATACAGTATTAAGTTTTAGTATATGACAATAGTCACCTCAAGATTTCCTTTAAGTCCCATTAGTGATGGCACTAAAACCATTAATCCATCAATTTTTACGAAAGAGTTCCAGTGTTGAACGTGAAAGAGTAACAAACCAGCGAATACATTACCAAACCCTGAAATCTCTAAAATAGTCCACTGATGACATGTATCGGAAACAGATTTTGATAACACAAAGTACAGCGCTTGTGATGCTATAAATCCGCATAAATATATAACCGTAAGCAATGTTAATAGCAGTTCGTTACTCGTATTAACGCTATTAGCGATCATTTTTGGTCACTAAGTTCAATCGATCACTAAAACTTATCAGAAAATAAATTCAAATTGTTTCAAAAAATCAATTTTAAGTTTCAGTTGTAAACATCATTCTAACGTTATGGCTATAAATGACTTGAAATCTCGCGAGATTTGGTATACAGTATTGTTAACACTGATGTAATGTTGAATAATTTAAAGTATAGACTGTTATATGAGTATCACTCATTAATATAAGTATTTCTGATAAACATATTTTAATAAACTTTAAGTTTCATTAATAGTTCGATTCAATGTTTTTGTTAAGTTTAAAAAGTTTATTCAAGTTTTTACTGGTGACTTGAAGCACTAACGAACTGTCAAAACTCTTTACTGCAATATATAGACTACTTATAATGAATAAATGTATGTGTGGCTTATAACAGCGGTATCTGTGGAACTTTCTTGTAATTACCATCGAATGCTAGAAGTTATTTCGAGATTATTCTACTTATAAGTTAGTAACTGTTATGTTATAGCATAACATTTAGCTGTTATACTTAATGCTACAGCATTTTTAAACACACTTTTTATTTCTTAATGTACGAAAATAGAACCATTTTATTCATTTTTTAAAAATCAATACCGAAAATTTAATAGCTTTTAATATAAAAGTTTCAAATTGGTTTTAATAACTGCTCGACTGAATTTTCAATAATCATATATACATAATTCCCTAAAATATGAGACACAAATCACAAAAATACGGGCACACGTGTATTAAGTTAATAGTGTGACACAAATTCTGGACGTGTAAGCATTAAAATAAACGTTTACGTTAACATGATTATTAGGGACGCGAAAATCGTTAATTAACGATTTCTTAAAACCACTCATAATCGATACGAATCGCTATATATAGTTGGCATTTAACTTAAAATCTTAAAAAATACTAGATTTAATTAACGATACTAACGGTTTTAAATATAATTAACGATTTTATTTATTTCTAACGATTGCAATTTTTTTTAAATTTAGCTGTTTAAAGTTGAAAATCTAAAAAAACTTGTAGTTAAAATTAACGAGTTTTGATAGGGGGTGTGGTTTTAGGCCAACTTTGAAAACTAATACTATAAAACTTTTTAATAAAGAAAGATTTAAGAATAAAAATCAAATTATTGTCGTCTAAATCCTATGAGTTTCGAATTTTTACAAATTTTTGAAAATTTTTTGAATTGATACAATTCCTCAAATTACGTTAATATTGCTATTTTACTATAAATTTTTTTCTAACGATTTTTCAAACGATTTGCTGAATTTTTTCTAACGATTAACAAACTATTTTTCATCCGTTTTCCTAACGATTTTCGCGTCCCTACTAATTAATATAATTTTTTCACTTTAGAATAAAAATAAAGAATATTCACAATTTTTAAAAGATTTTTGTAAACTTTTAATTTATTTTTGTTTGTGCTAAAATAAAATCTTTTTTAAAATAAAATTTTTAATTGAATTAATCCTATTTTTTCAGAAATACTTTTGCGATTCAACGCTCGCTTGCTCTCTGCTCACGCTCCATAAAAATTTATTGCTAGGCGCTCGCACTCAGCACAATGCACCAGCTCGAGCGTTGTGCATCACTGGGTATAACTATTCTATCTTTCAAATTGAAAGTTTCAATGCACTAAAGATTCAAGTGTTGGTGCGGTGTGGGAAATAAATGTGGGGCTAGAAATAAATTCGGGCGGGGAAAAAATATGTCCACGGAAATTAAATGTGGGAAATAAATGCTGTGCGGGTATATAGTGTTATACTAAACGCGTATAATAAGCTTTATATTGTAACTAATAATCACTAAAAATTCTTATTTATGTATGATTCGCTCACATATTATTGTTTCATTTACCGTATATGGTATACAGTAATATAGTCATATTAGAAAAAGGATTTTCCTGTATTTTGGCCACTAATTATGAGAACATAACAGGATTTACGAATTATATTGATTCAATATTTAGATAATATATTATGATTTTATTACAATAAAAAATCTTTTCTTTTCACATCTTTGTCATTCAATTTGACTGGTAATAATTACGGAAGTGAAAATAGTTTGATAAAATAGTGCAAAATCGTTTGTTAATTTGTTAATCATTTGAAAAAAATTCAAAAATCGTTCAAAAAATCGTTTGAAAAATTTTTAAATTTAATTATGAAAATAACTCTCAAAGCAATAAAATGCAATGCTTTCATTAAATCCGAAAATATATAAAGTATAATAGCCTTTTAGCTGCGTTAAAATTTTATTTCTCATCGAAATTTCAGAAAAAACTTATAAAAAAATTTTAAATTTAATATTATAATGTTAGTTTTACTAATTAATTTAAATAAAATCTAGATTTTCTTTTAGAAGAATTTACATTTTATGTGGATTTTCAAAGATTTTATAGGAAAACACCCCAAAAATTAAAAATCTTTCAAAGGATTAAAAATCGTTCGAAATCGTTTAAATCGTTCAAAATTTCAAAAACCGTTTGATTCGTTCAATTCGTTTATTTAAAATTGACTAATTTGGATTAACCTAGGGTTTTAGACTCGTTTTAAGTAGAAATTATTACAATTTTAAACAATCGTTAGTTAACGATTTTCACTTCCCTAGTAATAACCACTAATAAACATTAATTAAACGCGTCTCACCAGTATTGAAAAAGTTATTATTAGTTTGAAGTAAAGATGGCAAAAATAAATTTCAATGATTATTTTTAACGAATAAATTTTTGTTTATTGACTAAATTTAGAAATTACAATATATTTTTACACTTTAGAACCAAGGTGTCCCACGGTCTGATGGCCTGGAGGGGGTCTCTTTTCGACTTTTTTCAAGATTCAAAGTGGTGTCAAAAACTCACCGGATTTATAGGACAATATTTTTGCTGTCAGACCAAAATGTTTTTTCAAAAAAAAAAATTTTCCAAAATTTTTCCTGATTAAAGCCTAAACCACGCCCCTCGAAAAACTAAACGAATTTAAAAGATAATTTTTTGAAATTTTTGTCAGAATTTTAAGGTTTCACAAAAACTCATCGGTTTTGATTGACAATTTTTTCACTTAGTGAAAAAACTTTTCAAAATTTTCAATTTTTAAGTCCATGAATTTTCAAAATTTTAGGAGGGGGTGACCAACCCTACCCAGATACCCCCTCTGTGACACCTTGCTTTTGAGGCGTGTTTTCCGATTTCAGTGATGAACTCTTTACACTCTTAATCTTGAAAACTAATTATAATTCATTTATTTAATAATTAAAAATGGCGAGCTCAAGTCCAATGAAAATCTCAATCCACCACCAGATGTATTCATTTGTTTGTATAGAAATAATGTATTTATTATATTAATCTTTAGATATAAAATCTGTGCTCATCCGGCTTTAGAAATATACAACCACTGATTATGAGCGTTATTGACGATGTATTAAATAACGATTGCTTAACTGAAAAAGAGTAATACATAGTCTATGAATGTAGCCATTTAGACGTTCATAATCAGTAGCTGTATGTTTAAAATTTTAAATTTAATTGGCACGGACTTTATATGTGCTGATTAAATATTATAAAGTTGATTTTTATAAGAGAAAGTTAGGAAAGGTATAAAGGGTTTGAAAATGCTTATAAACAAGTTATTAAGATAGACGCAAATCGAGCGGTTAAACTAAATTAAAATTAAATTAAATTAATTTTAAATTTTTAAACGTTTTATTATATGTTATGTAAAATTAGATTCATAAATAACAAAGTAATAAAACTTTGTTCAAATTATTTACAATTAAATTACAGTAACGATACGCTAATTTTATTTTACTTTTACTTTCAATGCTGTAGTTACACCAAAGTCCACTACCAATTATTAAGCGCTTACACTCTTAATTTATATTAATATCGTTAATGTCATAGTCCTCATACATACGCTTATTACTCAGAATTAACTCTAAGGCAGGCTTTGCTATTACTTATTGCTATATTATTACTCATAAGCGCTTATTATTATGCTTATTATTTTATAATTTATCACTGAGTTAATCCCTATTTACAAAATATTCACATTCACATTAACAGTTACTTATGTGCTCTCACAATACAGTTATTCAAATACACAAAAACAGACTCAATCACACAATACTGTTCACAAACACATATCAAAAAACGTTTAACACAATCACGCATTGTATTGTATTATTTAAGTGTTATATTAAATTCGATCTTAGATTTTGAGTTCAGTGACCAACATTGGTATATCTTAATGTTTCGTGAAGCGCTTAAGATATTTGGTATCAGGTATTTAAGGAATCAAATAATTAAATAATGGCAAATATTTTTTCGACATTACTTTTTCTCATTAAAGCGAAACAACACTACTTTTAAACTAAACTTTGACTTTTGAACGTTATACTTTTGTAGATATTGCTATCTTTATTGCCAAAATATGTGTAATAATATTGTATTTATAATTCATTGAAATTTTTCTCAACAAATAGATTGTCTTTGTACCAGTTTTTAAACCCCTAAAACCATCCCTTAATTAAGGTTTAACATTTTCCGGAGTCCATTAGACTTAAATCTAAATTATTTCCGCTTAATTTATACCCGTTTAGTCAGAATATCCGACTCAAAAAACATCATTACGAAATTATTAATATGGAAAATTTTTATCAGCAATAATCTTGAATCAAATTTTCAATTTTATAAATACTTTAAATTTGCAATTTTTTTTACAAAAACACCTTCAATTCTTATTAAATTGCGTTCACTATCTGTTCGGTTTACTTTCGTTTAAAGTATTCTTTTTATTTAAACCCTAAATTAATCCATTAGCCAAAAAGATAGGCAAAGATATAATATTTAATAAATATAACACTTTTTATAAAATTTTCTAATAGTATTTTGAAAATTAAAAAGATTTTAAAAAATTTCTATTTATTATTATAGTTAACATTTTAAAAACGTTTTATTCAATAAAAGAAAATATCACAACTATATTATAAGTACTACTTTATTATATAAATAAGATTTTTAGGCGATGCGTTTAAGCATTTTAAAAAAAATAGTTTTGTTGTGTCAAAAAAGGAATAAAATTCCCCATTTCTTTGAAAACTATAAATAATTTTAAATAATAAATATATATCTTTAAATTTGTCAAGTAATATTCTTAAAAATTTGTATAATTCCCAATAGAATTTTATAGAAATTTTAAGAAATATTAAAATAATTTGCATGATTTTATCGACATTTTATCAAATGAATACATTATTATTCCATGTGTATAATCCTATATGCAAGTTTTTTGTTTATATTGACTTCATAATATTTTATTTATAACTATAAAAAATTAATAATAATTTTGTATTAGACATGTAAACGGGCCCTGATATGAGGGGCCACGGGCATATGTAACCGGGTAGGGCCAGGAACAAACCTAAAAATAAAATATACGGGCAGGGACGGGTATTATTTAAAAATATTTTTTAAATTTTTTCTCTAATCTGTGAACAAAATTTTAAAAAATAAATAAGCATTGAATTTTCCGTTTAATAAAAACATGTAAAATTCATTAACGTTTAAATTATATTTACTTTCAAATTATGAAAATATACAGTAAAATAAAATAAAATTTGACAAAAATATTTTATCAAGAATCGGGCTAGGTCCGGGTCTAACTTACATCTTCCATTATTTGCCGGACCTGAATATCTGAACAATTTGACAAACTATTGTGTATATTAAAAATTAAAAATTCAAATGTAAATTAAATGTGATTTCCTTTAGAAATTGCATATTTAAAATTAACATTACCGTATTAGCTTTTAATATTATTTTTCCAATTATTAATTGTATTAAGCCAACCTAAATATTTTCATATCTGTTTATCGAGTTTTCCGGTAAACCCTAAGTTCGGTTTGAGCAGTCCACAGATTTTTTTGGATAAGTTTGTTTTAAATCTTACACTTGAAGCTTTGGTTTGCAAAAATTGAATTCAAGAACTGCTTAAATTAAATCACTCCTTAAATCAAAATCATATAGTAGGGTGACTCAATAACGATGTGACTTAATAACGATGATAAATAAAATGCAACTTTTCGTTAAACAATAAACACATAGACA
>JAQGAW010000895.1:0-23051 GCA_034698025.1 Phthiracarus crinitus
CCAAAATCGCCAAATAATTAGCAAAATGCGAATGAATTAACTGACGAATACCGCACTCATTCACTGGTACTGTGATTGGCGTGGCATTGGTTTCACTCAAATCATAGATTTTGATTTGTTTGTGTCGTTCATAAGCGATCATCAGTTTGTCGTTATGACACGCGTGAACGCATTTCGGCGATACTTCCGAAAGTAATACGTGTTGCGATACGAAGTTATAGCTATTTATTTCCATTACTAACCAATCAATTAGAAATTATCATTAAACTCATTGAACTGTTTTTAAACAATAATATCGCATTGATTTTGTTGTATTTATATTTATTTGATCGAAACAGCATTAAAACGATTTACAGTGTTATTTAAATGTTTACTGATAAACATGAATGTATTAGCGATAACTGCGTCAATAGGCTCACTATTCATTTATATACATTTATAAGTAGGGAACGGATTTATCGAAACTAAAATGTGATTTTAACGTGAAGGAAATAGGAATTAAATATACCATTAAAGGGAACAGTTAGGGAAAAATTGTTGATTTTATCAAACTTTTTAAAAATATTTATACTTTGTAAAAATGTTGTTTAAAGAACGAACTAACGAACAAAAAGTATATATAATAAGCATTTCTTTAAAAGTTTTATCCCCTGAATGAATAGCCTATATTAAATTTAAAAACTAATAAAACAGCAAATCCGTTTAAAATTGGTTAAATTTGTGCCCACAGATGGCCACCCCTTTGCACTCACTTTCCCGCTTTTTTGGACTCCCTATAAAAGGGGTTACAAATCTCTCACTCTTCCTCTTTCTCTCTCAACATCGGCCACAAATTACAAATTAATTTAAATTTAATGTCAACATTTACTAACAAACATAATGCAAACAAGCCTAACATTACATAACATAACCAACACAACAAACAAAGCATATTTCGATTTGGTTTGATAAGCGTCTGGAAGTTTGGGTATAAGTTAATTGTACAATGATTTGTAACCGATCCTCACTTATAAGCGTCAATAACATAATATAGTTTTATATTTCTATACATAAGTATTGCTAAATATAATAATGTTAATATAAAGTAGGGATATTTAATCATATCATTGATTTGTTACATTATATAACAAACTCTTTATTATGAGTTTTTACATTAACATATATTAAATTAACTATAATTAAAATGTTGAGTTGAAATGAAAAGACACATAAATTCTCTAGTGGCGAAAGTTGAATAATATAATTTTTTGGCTTTACATGGTGGGTATTTGATTGGAACATAAGAGATCTATTTAAATCCCATAGAGTCGGAGATGTATAGAAACGAACATTTTGTTTGATAAGTTTATTAGTCTCAAAAAGGATCGGAAGGAATTGAGAATTTTATATAATTTATTATTTAGAATTATAAAACATTTTGTCCAGTCAAAAATGTGTTATAACTCAAGAATACGATTAATTTGCATAATATTTAATAATAATTTTTAAAAACAGCTGATATATAAAAATGCATTATTTCATAACTAATCTTTTAAAAAAATGTGAGAGTTTAAAACTCATTAAAGGTATCATAATTATTTATTCAAGAGACAATAAAAATCAAAGTACTAATAGAGTAAAATATTAAGTAAATTATCAGTTTTATACAATAAATTCAGAAACTTTTCACTTGTTACAAATAAATTAATACCGCTATAATTAATTAAAAAACTATAATTAAAACAAGTTTTAAATAATGCCGAAATTATACTCTTATAATATAAAAAATATAAATCGAAATCGTTTAGCATTACCCGGAGTACACCTGGATAATAAAATATCCGGAGGCGATTTCGATCATACTCCATAGGAAAGGAAAAAGAATTTTAGAAGATAAAATGGTAGATTAAAATCTATATAAGTAAAAAGGAAATATATTATTTATTTTTAATATTTATATTTTTAAATTATTTTATTATTTAAATTAAATTATTTTTTACTTGTTAAAATTTTTTTACAAGTTCTTACATAAAATAGATTATGTATAAGATAGTTTTTATTTATTAAATTTTTTTAATATTATTATGTAATAAAGTTAAATAACATAATATATTTACACGAGTTAAATTTATTTTATATATTTACACAAATTTTTAATAATTTTTATAGATTAATATTTACAGACACCAGACATGCATAATCTAAGTGAATTTTCTTAATCTGTCTCTAATACTTTGATGTGGATAAGTTAAAGAATTGTCACTATCAAGAAATCTTCTGCAAATGGGACACGTAAAGTAATTTGTTTTAATTTCCCAATGTTTAATGCAAGTCTCATGAAAAGTGTACTTACAAACTGTAAGACACAATTCTTTCTTTTTTATATTGTCCAGACATATTGAGCATTTATTTTGATTATTAGATTCCATATTGAATATGTTTTAATTAAAACAATTTATTTTCTTATTCAAATTATGTAAACTTAATTTATATTGTCTTTTAAAATTTAATTTGTGTTAGAATTATAATAACAAATTCAATATGTCAAAGTACAGACACAATTGAGATCTTAACAGTCAATCACTTCTATTTATAGTTTTCGAAATTAGAAAGTATGCGCAAAGATATGCGCAGTTCAATAATTGAAACCGAATTATATGTTGATTCCACGAAAGCTCAATCACAACTGAGATCTGAACAGTCAAGCACTTCTATTTATATTTTTTCAAAAATGTTAAGTATGCGCAGGAATTATACGCAGTGCAATAGTCTAAAATGAACTATATGTTGATTCCACTAAAGCTCAATCACAACTGAGATCTGAACAGTCAAGCACTTCTATTTATAGTTTTTCAAAAATGTTAAGTATGCGCAGGAATTATGCGCAGTGCAATAGTCTAAAAAGAACAATATGTTAATTCCACTAAAGCTCAATCACAACTGAGATCTGAACAGTCAAGCACTTCTATTTATAGTTTCGAAATTAGAAAGTATGCGCAAAGATATGCGCAGTGCAAAAATTGAAAATGAATTATATGTTGATTTCACGAAAGCTCAATCACAACTGAGATCTGAACAGTCAAACACTTGTATTTATAGTTTTTCAAAAATGTTAAGTATTCGCAGGAATTATGCGCAGTGCAATAGTTTAAAATGAACTATATGTTCAATCCACTAAAGCGCAATGACAACTGAAAACTAACAGTCAAACTTCTTTTTATAAATTTTCAACAATGAAAAATGTTCAGAATATTTTCGCATTGTAATATTTTGTATCAAACTATACTAATGTTAACTTTACGTAAGCTTAATCACAACTGAGGTATAATCAGTCAATCTTTGCCTGTTATAGTTTTTCGATAATATAAAGTATGCGCAGAAAATAAAAGCAGTGTACGAATTCGGGTGTAACTATATTAAAACTTTTTACTCGAGTGCGGATACACTTGAAATATACTGCAGTACTTTAACGATATGGACTCAGTGATACGTATTTCTGCATGAAAACCAGTTTATACAACTTTATACTAACGCTATGCACACAATTCACTAGATTTTAGTTTATAAGTAAAGCGATTAAAGTTTAAACAAAACTACAATTTTTGTTTATTTATTAAACATTTTAAATAATTTGTGCTAAAATTTGTTTAAAAATGAGTTTAAAACATAGATATAAGTTAAGTGAACTTAACGTTATAGGTTTATGTAAAATTAATTTTTGTACTTTATTTTGGAAATTAAGTTATAAAGAAAAGATGTTAATTTATTCATATTTCAAAATACTTAAGAAATAATTAAAGACGACTCAAAAATTTACAAATATTTATTAAATAAAAAAAAATTTGTTGCAAAACTTTCACATTAACATTGTGTTTCAATAATAGTAAGTTTGTAAGAAATATATACAATTTTATGATTACATAAAATATAAGTAGTGTCCCTTTTTATTTCTTTTTATTATTTGATAGAAATTGTTGTTTTAAATTCGTTCGATAAATTATAAAACGAAATTCGTTTAAATTCGTTAATAATTTTTAAAAAAAATTAGTTTTATTTGTTTGAAGAATTTTATTATTAAATCTGATAGTATATTTTTGAAAAATAATAACTTAATAAATTATTTACATTTGAGTTCGCTATATTTCGATCAATTTTGGTTATTTTACACTAAAATCTTGATAAAAACAAACCCACTTATAAACACTAAACATTCGGTTTAGAATTTTTTTCAAATTTTGAGTAATTTATTTTAAAAGAAAGTGTTTTTAACACAAAATAATAATAAAAAATACGCATAAATATGTTTTTATTTCGTATTATTTATTAAACGAAATAAATATAAATTCAGATCTGTTTAAACAATTAAAAAGGGACACTAAATATAAGTATCGAAAGTGTTAGTGAAAATACAAGTTTACTAAATTTTAGACTAAAAACATAAAATAAATAGTAAAATATATTCTAAAAATTTTAAAATAAAATTTCAACATTTATTAAAAGATTCAATCCAATGAGTTGCATTATAATTTTTCAAAAACTCCGAATCAAGTTTATATTTAAAATGAAAGTGTAATTTTATTATATGAATAATTTACAAATGAAAATAATTTTGAAACTAAATATTCATATAAAATATCTAATATATTGTCAAATATTAACAAAAATACAGAATTTTGAAATTACGACTATTTTTTATAAAACAATTTAAAGTTTAAATATTTCATTTAAAACAAATAAAAACGATAAATGCAGTGTTTGTGTTGAAAATAAATTACATACATCTAACTTAAATTGTAATTCAATTAATTGTAAATTGTGCAATATTTGGAATAACCATATGAGTAATGCAAACTTGCAAGACAAAAATCATTTGAAGACTCAAAACAACAAATTATATATTCAAAGTTATTAGTAGTTTCAATGGATTTGCAAAAAACTACAATTTCCAAAATTAAAAGCAGAACCTTTCGAAGAAAAATTGTTTTTATAATGAAACATATGCACAATTAGGAAATAATGGAACTTCTATTTGCTTTGTTTCTTACGAAGCAGAAATTGATAAAAAAGCAAATACTATCTGCAACTTTTTTAAAAATTTTTAAAATCTCAAATGTGCTTCAATATTGAAAATATTATCGTTAAATTTGACAATTTTACTGCTCAAAATAAGTGTTGGATTTTATTTTAAACTTTATTGAATTTTATTAATGATTCAAGTATTAAATTAACATCAATTGTTCTTGATTTTATGAAAAAGGCCATACATATCAAGCGGCTGACAGTCTTTATGCCAATATTTCAATAAAATTAAAAAATGAATCAAATAACTATGATTTTCAACATTTATGTGATTTAATTCAAAGTTCAAGATCTAATTTAATTGTTGAAAAAATAACTTATAATGATTTTTTTGTTCTTTGATTTAACAAAATGCAAAATACCTTTTTGCATATCAAATTTAAAATCATGTAAATTTATAAAAGGTTCAACTAGTATTTTTGCTAAATTTTATTATCAAGAAAATTATAAAGAAATCGATATTTTGAACAGAAAATCTAAATTACATCTTTTAAATTGCATTAAAAATAATTTATCAACGTTAGATAATATTAAAAGACAATTAGAGCCGATTGGAATTAATAAAGCAAAAATTGAATCTCTTTTTAAAAATTTTAATGTTTTCCCGAATGTTTATCAATATTTTTATAAATTATTAAAAACAATATAATAAAACATTTCGTTTTTCATTTAAAATACTCGCTTTTTACTTAGTGATATTTCTGTCTAAGTTTTACATACAGGTTTTCACTGAGTATAATACTCAGTCAAGATCTTCCTTTTATAGTTTTTTAACAATAAAGTATGGCAGAAAAATGCTCAGTAAAACTAATTGATTATTTCGAGTATACATAAATAATGCGCAAAATGAGTGCATTATATAATAGCAAAAGGAGTGTAAGTATATCTTATATATAGAAAGAACTTTTCTCTGTCCGGGAGACCAATGCTCACAATGCTAACAGAAAACATTCATATACATTATATACAATGCATATTTATATGTAAACAAAGTTACCTCATTTATGGTATGTACCGATCCCACATTATAAAAGTTAAGTAAGCGATATGCAGTTATGTGGTTTTAGCAAAAGCCATATTCAATATTATTATATCTTTTAAAATAATAGTGAAATTTAAGTTTTCATTTTTATATTTCAATTTATTTAATAATACAACAAAAAATTCACATTTACATTCAATTATACTGTTGTAGAATTAGATTCCTGAGTGTTTAATTTATGTTCAAAATGTTTTCCTTCATTTTTTAAGCATAAATTAATTCGTTTAATCATATGATCGGAAACTTTAACTAAACTTTCTTGAGAAATATTATTAATATGGTTAGTAATATTTAGCTTTAAGTCTTCTAAAGTTTTCGGAACAGGTGAGTATACTTTGTTTTTTAAATAGCCCCATAGATAAAAATCTGGACTTGTCAAATCGGGTGACCTAGCAGGCCAATCAACTGCAGTTTTGAGAAACTTGGTGCTTTTAGATATTATTCTATTTGAAAAAACTGTAGATAAATGTGGTGCTGTTGCTTTGGAAGTGTGCGCTGGTGCTCCATCTTGTTGAAAATAGCCATTATTCATAGTATCGATGTCTAACATTTCAACAAATTCTTCAAAAATTCTAATATATTCCATTGAGTTTATAGTTTTATTAAAAAAAATTGGTCCGTATATACGTGAACGTGTAATACCACACCAGACTCCTATTTTCAATGGGTGCAAACTTGTTTCGGTAAAGAAATGTGGCTTAGCTACTGCCCAAATTTTTGATTTTTTGGTAACAACAGAACCCGTCAATTCAAACCAAGCTTCATCTGTAAATATAACTTTATCTAAAACATTATTGTCGTGTTTGATAAAGTCTAAAAACCATTTGCAATAATTTAAACGACTAATAAAATCTAATGGTTTAAGTTCTTGAAGCACAGGAATGCTATAAGCTTTTATACCGAGAAGTTTTGCTGCATTACGACATGATTGTGGAGAAATATTATTGTCGATACTTCTAATAGATAAAGGTTTTAGCGGAGATCGAATAAAACTTTCATTAAGTTCTTGCAGTTTTTCTTCGGTTAACACTTTTCTTTTTCTTCTGCGTTTCAAATTTTCCAATTGTCCAGTAGCTATGAATTTATTGTATATTTTCAAAATTGATGGATCATTAGTTTGTTTACCAAATTGACTTAAAAACTGGGCTTTAGTCTCTTTATAAGACTTTGTACTTAAATATGTTTCAACAATAAATTGTCTTTCTTCAATTGAATATACCATTAGCACTAATATTACAATACACTAATTTGAAATGAAATTATAAACTAAAACACAATCAATAGCAATAATACTTTTAAATGGAATTCATAGATTAATTATGGTATTAATATAACCAATTATACGGAATCAATGGATTATAATGAAGTTGTAATCGAAATCCATAGACACAAAACTGAAATAATATTCAAATTAAAGTTTTTACTTTTACGAGTAACAACAACAACAAAATCAAAACAAAACATTTTTAAAACATGTGTTTATCAAAATGAATACTTAATGCACACTATTTTTACGTTAATAACGTCGAAATGTATAATGCAAAACAAGTTTACGCTATAGGATTAACTTAACTTTTATAATGTGGGATCGGTATTGTTACAGTAGTGATGGGACCACAAGGATACACTTGCATATCACATTTGCAACCTTTTATGACACCTCTGCGTTACATTCTGTTGACTTAATGAGTTCTGAGACAGGGAAAAGAATAGGATAGGATCCGGGTTAAGATATTAAAATGTATTTCTTATGACAGGCATCGATTTACATTTCATTTTTTATTTTCTAAACCGTTGCATTTGCAACGAGATATCTCTTGTATGATTAGAGTTTTACTTTATTTTGAGCTAAATATCAGCTGTTTGTGAAAAGTGAGTGACGTTATAGTGTACTAGTGTTTATGATATGATATAACGTTAGCAAACAATATCTATATGTATCGCTTTAATAAAGGTGTTGATTATAATGTAGCATAGATTTACATCATATTGTATATTGTATTGTATTGTATTGTTTGGCCGATAACTACTGTGTCATTCATTGCTCATTGATTTTATTGCATATAACCATAGCATCATTAACGCTATATGTGATGATATGACTTTCAAACATTATCCAACATTTGTTTTATGACATCTAAATAACATTAATATATGATAATATGTCGATAAATATTGTTTCACTCAAACATCTATTGATTTCTAATCACAACTGTTTTCCGTTTAAATGCGTTAAACTTTACGCGCATTTATGTCATCATCGAAACGCATCACTCGTTTCGAATCGAATTCGGATGTGTTTGCCATCAAAACGGTATTACTGTTCGTCATTCGATGGCACAAACAATAAAACCACCAAAACTGAGCCAAACATTCAAAATGAAGCAAATAAAACCAAAGAAGTTCTCATCAAAGACACCATAGTTAAGGGTATGTTATGATAATGCGATTATGAATCAGTTATATAATGATTAACTTATATTTGAATAGTTGTGCCAAAATTGAGTAAAGACAGAGCAAAGGCTGACACAACGAAGTCGACGACAGCGCGAAACTTCATAACACCGGTTCGAGCGATGAACGAGTATTTACTAAAACCAAATGATTTAAATGATTTGCGAAAGTTTCAGCGAAGAAGTCCTTACGCTAATGAACCACCGATTACTGTCTATTTAAGGAAAGATGTCGAAGCGAAGTATATCTCACGCAAAATGCAAAAAACAACTTGATAATCGCTTATAAGTATTGTTTTATTTTATAGAGCGTTGCAGGTGTGGACCACTTGGGATGCATTGCAAAAAACTCTTCTAAAACGCAAAGAAGAGGAACAGAAATATATTGATAGTAATAATCTAATTAACGTTTACTTGTTTTATTGTTTTCTGATTCATAACTTTTCGTACGCATTTCAGGTGTATTCCACGTTAAAAAATTGCTCAAAGACTTTAAGAGACAACACGATCCCGAATCGAAAGTATATTTATTGTAAACTAAATTTTATTGAACAAATCATATGTAAATTATTTCTGGTTATTAGTTGAGAGATGAAATATTGAGAGGTTCTGGGCGTGTAGTGATGACCGCTGTTTGTATGTAAGTGTTGATTGCCTTACTGTTGATTCTTATTAGTTTTTAAATTTAATTTATTTACGGTATGATTCAGTATTAATTTTCATCAGTTGTTAATTCGTAATCGAAGCACGTTTTGTCCTTTCACTCGATATACAACTTATCGATGTTTATATTTTCATATTAAAATGAACTATTCGTTACAGAAACGCATTGAACTTTCTTTTCAAAAGCTTTGCGTGGTTATACACAGGTTCTCACAGTATGTTTTCCGAATCAATTCATTCATTGGCCGATACGTGTAATCAACTGATTCTCGCGTTTGGTATTAGAAAATCTCTGCAAACTCCGAACGAAGATCATCCGTATGGCTATCATAATATGCGTTATATCGCGTCATTGATATCCGGAGTCGGAATATTTTGTGCCGGAACTGGTCTTTCTTTTTACCACGGAATACACGGTATTCTACACCCAGAACCGTTCGAATCGCTTTATTGGGCGTTTTTTATTCTCGGCGGTTCATTGATATCAGAAGGTGGCACTCTTTTAGTTGCGTTAAACGCTGCGAGAAAGGGTGCGCTAAGGGCTGGTATGACTATTAAAGAATACGGTATGAAAATTTGCGTTAAATAAATTTTGATCTATTTATTCAATTTTTACTTTAACTTGTTATTACTATACAGTATAAACTTATTAAAGGGGATATTTCTAATCAAGTGCCAAGTATTGTCAAACATTATTCAGTGATGTTATTTTTTATATTTGTTTATTAACTTATTAAAATGAGCGATCAAAATAAAAAGTGGATTATATAATTTACTAGTCATACAGAAATTGAACTTCTTATCAAATTATTTTTAACTTTATAATCCAAATTTTTTATAAAATTTAAATTTTCAAATTTTTTACACTTTGTAATTGTTTTAAATAACGTTAAACTTAATTAAAATGTTCGCAAAACACTAATTATAAGTTTATATTTTGCACATAAAACTCACGAGATATAATTTCTATATTTCTTCTTTTATTACTTCGATTGAAATTTCAAATTATTGACTGTATTAAATAAATTTGAATTTTCAGTATACAGAAGTCAAGACCCAAGCGTTAACGTTGTAATATTAGAAGATTTGGCGGCAGTTGTTGGCGTAATAGTTGCTGGCACTTGTATGGGATTGACCACGTATTTCAATACTCCTATTTACGACTCGATTGGCTCTCTAGCTATTGGTAGCTTATTAGGCATTGTTGCGTCATTTATTATTTACACAAATAGCGGCGCACTCGTTGGCAGATCGATACCAGTCGGACAGTTGACCGAAATTAATAAACAACTGGAATCCGATGAAATGGTTAGAGCAATACATGATGTAAAAGCTACTGATATGGGAAATCAAATTGTTAGATATAAAGGTATAGTTATTAGTTTAAAAATTAAGTTCTTTATCATACTCTATACTCAAACCACAATAATCCCATATAATTGATTATTTGTTTATATTAGAATATGGGATTGTACTGGATTTATGAATCGATTATTTAATTAATAAATTATTTTATTATTGATAGCTGAAGTGGATTTTGATGGAAGAACTTTAACGCGACATTATTTAGATTCGGTAGATATGGAAGCCTTACTTAAGGTAGATTCTTGTGCATTGAAAAATGGAGACAATTATTATTAGTATTGAATCTATCGATTCGGTGACCAACAAAATAAGTTTTACATTAGAGCTTTTAAACTCGAAAATTTGAATATAGTTTATCCTAACTTTAGACTTAATTTATATTTTAGAATGAGGTACTGTACAGTATATCCATTATACCGTAATATTGATGAATAACTTCAATATAAGCATTCGTTGCATTCTATAAAATCGCAAATACAATACTAATATGGGTTATATTATTTGATAATTTGAAACTAAATTCTCCTTATAAATATTTTTTTTTCTAAAATTCTTCGAATTATCAAAACAGGCAGTAAATAATTTAAGTGTGTTTATAAATGTGTTAATAACATGACAGCGTGAAGAAGCAAAAAACTAATTTATTTTTATCAGCTGATTGTTTGATAAAGCTTTTTAAAACTGTATCACACAAAGGCGTTTGTGGGTGAAAATGATGGCAAAAGTTCAAAAATCACGTACACTCCAACAAAACATATATTGGACAATGTGGGCGTTTATTTGTATTATCTTATGTTTTGTTGCCTTAATAACATTACTTTGAATTTTTTATTGGCTTAAATAATCCGTTATATTTAATTATATCATTTAAAGGAGTAATTGATTTGATATTATGATGTTTAGACAGTATACAAAGCTTTATACTTATTACCAATACGGTAGTAGTATTTTGTATACAGTATATTAAAACAACTTTAGGTTTGTTTGTTTTACCAATTTTAATTGAAAATAACGTACAAATAACACACTCGAATCGATTTGGTCTGTTTATTAAACCAGTACATTGTGCCATATGCTGTAATTACCGTACATTATAATTATAATTAGTAATGGATATTAGTTAAGCTTCGATTTTCTAATTGATACACTTATTACCTATTTATGCGATTAGGCATTGAAAATTGCATTACCAGTTGTTAATTATAGCTATTGAATTAAATATTAACAAATAGCAAATAAATAATAGCTTATATAGTAAATGATTAATACGATTACTATATAATGATTAGGAGATGCAAAGCGTCACATCCATAGAAGATGTGGAAGCGTTTATACTAAAACACGGCGAAAATATCGTTGACCTGTTGGGCGCAGAAGTGGACAGAATTGAGAAAGAATTAAAGGTTTGCGCACAACAAAAATCAAAATAAAAATTAATTTATTAGTATAATATTTGTGATATAAGCAATTATAATCATATTATTTTACAGAAAAGACATCCTCAAGTGAGACACGTCGACTTAGAAGTACTATAACTGTCGCATATTTGTATTTGTAAATTACTATTTAGTTAATTATTACTTTTAATTTTTCTCTCAATTATAACATCTGTTAATTTAATAGCTAAAAACATATTTATATAATTATATAATATTTATATATATATTTGTGCACATATATAGTTTTTAATATTAGCCAAAACGGAAAAATGAAACTTCGTGTATATTTTTTTCATAATATATTATAGCGAAACAAATTCGTAAAACCTTTTTAAATATATAGAGAATTAAAACATCTGATTTACTTTCTAAGTTCATTATTATTACTACTAAATAGCGCTCGAGCCGAGAAAAAAATCAAAATAAGTACAGGTTCTATACATTAAAAAATGCATTCGAAAGGATAAAATTAAATCGAAATATTTTTTTGTGTTGTTTTCTCATAAGTAATACATAATTACAATGAACAGAGCGAAACGAAATATATGATACTTTATATAAGTGATGAATAATTTTGTTAATTAGGACTCCTTTTTTGCCTCCTTTTCTTCATCTTCGCTGAAGTTAAGCCAGCTTTGCTCGACGATAGCGGCCACCCGTTTCTCGTATTCGCGCCGATTCTCCTGATATAGTTGTGCTGCCAAACTATTGGCCGGACTGTTCGGGTTTGGTTCGTCCAATAATGATTGAATTGACGTTAATATAGCAGACACATCGTATGTCGGACTCCAACGGTTTTGAAGAATATCTAAGCATATACTTCCGTCAGCGTATACTACGAAATACGAAATACTAATTAAACATTTAGTAACGCAATCGTTAACTCAAACTCGCAATTTTTAATTCGCAAACTATAATGATAGCGTCGCGTGAATTCTTTCATCTAGTAATGCACATCATTTATTCAACTTATAATTATTACGCTATTTATATTTACTTAAATTAAAAATAATCATTTTACGGAAGAATTAAAAAGATTTGCCGATAAATAAAATGATATCTCAAGCGTTATTCAAACCAACAATTTTATTATTATTTACATTAGTCTCAGAAAACTTATTTGAATATTCTATAAATAAATATACTATAAATACAGTATAAATGTTGTATTTTAAATATTTATATAAACGCTAAATCAGACTATAAAACCATTTAAAAAATTACCACTAAATAAAACGGTTTCACTACTCAATGGTACGGTTCATTAATTAATGAGTTTTAAATGGGAAACTTTGTGGTATTCGAGTATTTGAATATTGACATTCAATTTATTTGTTTGAGAGGTCATAAAACTAGAAATTTTGCAATCGATCGGTAAGCGCTTCGTTACAGCAAAACGTTAACAAATCGAGAATATAAGTCGCGAGTTCATGCAAAAGATCAAACAAACTCACGTCAGAGTAAAAGAGTAAAGTCATGTGAAGAGCGTTAAGATAAGAAGAAAACTTTTAAATATGTGTTCCCAATAACGCCCCTATTATTGTCGTCGTTTACTTTCTAAATTTAATTCCTGCTTTGTATGCGCAATGAAACAGACCAATACGTTGCGTTTTACCATTTTTTATATGCATCGCATTTTCATTATAAGTTTATAATTTCGGAAGAAATTACATCAAAAAATTCGTAGTGAAGACTACTATCGGAAATTAGTGCCAATTATTGCACAGTTAGCGATTCAGTGACCCGGAATGTCATTTACTTATGCGTTTGAATAAACACGCACGCATTGAAACCATTTTTGCGTCGCTTTAACTATTTTAAACCCGATTGAAATATTTGACGAATATTTTTGAAATAAAATTATATTTCGTTTTTTTCCCAAAATTTATATAAAAATATGTTAAAAAATCTCTAAAATATCCAAATTTAGAATATATATTCTTAATGTAAAGCAATAACAATTGGCTACAATCCCAATCAGAAGCGCTTGAACTTGACTTAAAGCATAAAACAACGAAACAGAATATTTGCACTCAAGTTTAAGGCTATGACTTTCTTATGAAATTCATTACTAATCCGTCGGTGTTATCCATTTTTATTTGCCATCAAAAATCAATGGTTCATGCAATCATTTTAATTATAGCTTGCTTTTTATTATTACTCGAAAATATTTTTAAAAAAGTTAAACTTATTTACGGCTAAAACTGGTCCAAAAAATTGTAATCACTGAAACAAAATCATTGATAAAGTTTAATAATTAAAAAATTCAATCATTTAGTTCACAAAACAAAAAAAGGATAATTAAATGTTTTGAATTTTCTCAGAAAACAAACACAAAATAATTTCAAAAAATTTAAAACGGAATGTGTTAACAATTTAAAAACGCATATTCTTAACACAATAATAAAAACGAATATTTCATTTGCTTAAAAATCATTAAAGTTCTAAACGAAAACTGTTTGCCAAACACAATAAACTCTAATGCCATTCGCGTGAATAAAGTATTATATACACTAATTTATGAATTGTTAAAAATATTCATCGCATATATATTAGAAATTCATAAATATATTCGCCGTGACATATATTTTCCGTATCGCGTGTATTATCAACAAAATAGAAATGAGCAACAAATTAATTGCGTTTCAGTAAAAATTAGCTCAAAATTTAAAACTACTGCTCGATTTTAAAACATTAATTTAAAAGCAAAAGTTTTAAAATAAGTTGTTGGCAAATGCGAATCAATCAATTATACTTCAAAATCATATGCTATTTCACGTTTTTTTATGTATTTTCAGTATATATGACTCAACTAATTAAGTACATAAAACTGATATTAATTGCGCAACGAATCATGTAATAATAAATAACGTATACAAAAGTAAATAAATATATTCTAAAGATTACGAGACAATCAAAGATTTATGTTATTATTTTTTTTTTAAAAGCTATTAAATACCGGACACTATTACCATCAAACAATGATACAAATTGGTAAAATCTGAAGCGCACTCCACTTACACTCATAAACACACACACACATAACAAATGCCAGTAAAATAATAAAAGACGCATTATTTTCAACAAAAAAAATTCAACGGAAACTGCAATCTTTTACTCGTTAAAATTTATTTATTTTTCGCGTAAAACAACTGAACTATATCTGAAAATTTTATTTATTAACATAAAAAACCGATTCATCTAACGCTTATGGCCATTCATCTCAATTTAATGTCCGTTATTATACTTTAAAACACAAGTTTCGCGATTAAACTTGAGATAAAATAGCATTATTTAAAAAAAAATAAATAACTATCTTTTTCGATAAAAAAGTGTTTCATTGAAATATGTAAAAAATAGGTAATAATCACCATTCGGATGAAACATCTTCGACACAAACCGAACTGTTGGCGGTTTATTTGGGTATTCTTCGGTAAACTCTAGCGTTAACTTAAACGTTCCGTCTTCGAACGGCGTGTCACGTGGCCTGAAATATATGCACATTTTAATGTCACGATTATTCTATCGACGCGTAAATCAATTTGATATTCTGTTTGAATATATATACGAACCCAAAGATGACGGCATTCCAGATCATAATATTGTTATCGGTTGGCGCACCACTCACTCCTGCGGGCGGATCTTCTTGTAATCTGAGGAAAAAGGAAATCAAAAAAAATTAATTGGTGATACGTTTACTTAATTAGATTTTTGCAAAAAAAACACGCGTTAGAAATATTAAATTATTGCAACGAATTCGTGGCAAACAGTAGTCAAACATAGCGATTATAAATATTATAAATGTTATAAATGGTGACACGAAATGAGTCGCAATCATATAACACATAAAAAACGATGATCTGATCGCACACCACATCAACACATGATCGCTAACACGCATTGTTTTCCACAGATAATAACATAATTAAATGCAATTAATTGCGTATAAAATTAATGGTAAACTAACACTGAATCGAATAATCGTAGGAAACGCTAAAACTGAATGGTTTCGTAACACAAAGCAATGGATTCAACAAAACATTTGTGTATTGAATCGCTAATTGAATTTGAATACCTCTTAAAGTCTCGCATAAGACGTCTTCTCGCGGGCGTCGACATCACATCAGTCGATATACAACAACACAAATGATTAAATATCGATATACGCGTTTGAAAATAAAAACACGAAATAAACGATTAATTGTCGTAATGGTGTAAAAACAGTGTATTATTAATATAATTAAATAATGAGAATATATGCGTGTATGTATGAGCGTATGTGCGAACGTATGTGACTGTATGTGTCTGTATATGTATGTATGAATACAGTACAGTATGTGCGATGAATTGTATTTTCTATCTCTTACTGTTACTGTTACTGCACTCACTCTTACTTAATTAGCATTGAGACTGACGTCATGTGATATCACTACTGTATATATTATATGTGTTCACGAGTTATACTGGATTACAGTTACTTAAATCGGGTATTTGTTTGTTGTGGTGACACGAGATCACTATATTTAAATGCGCATTGTTTTCATTATTTAAGCTTTCATTTTTGATTACATCATCAAATTTTTAAAATAAAGCAAAATTCATTAAATGCGTGTTTGATTAATGAGTTACTCAACCTATTGATATAAAGTACTCTAAAAATTTAATAAACAAATTTAAAATCTACGTTAATAATGAACGTTTATTAAAAGTCTAGCTGTTTCTATGACAACAGCCAGCGTAACAAAGCTGGTGAGCCATACAATAAACAATACCGTTAAACAGCGAACTAATTTGCGTAATTCGAAATTTAGAGATTTTTAGTTTCTAGAAATTTCTAGTAAGTTTGCACAGACATAAATTCATTTCTAACGTAATAAAATTTATATTGGGTATATAATAAATTGCAAAAATTAATATGTAATAAAAATTATGGTAAACTTTTTCAAAGAGTTTGTAAAAAAACTCTTCTATTCATTGGAATCATACCAGCAATAAATATATTTTCGTGAATAAATTATAAGTTAGAACGTAATTAAATCTTAATTTTTGCGACTTAAAAAATGTGTAAAATTATACAAAATAGAGATCAGGAAATTTCATATTTTTACTCACTCTCTCTCGCATAAATTTTGGGAGGCAAAATACTGTTTGTGGTAGGCAAAAAAAATTATTTGGCCCCAACAACAATGATGTTTGTAAAATTTCTATATGTATCGAAGAAGTTGTACATTAGGTTAGATTTTGCTGTTTTATAAAATGTTTGATAATATTCAATTTGTTTTTTTTTGTAATTACTTAATTTTTTAATAGGAACAATAATAAATTTTTCAAGAATTGTTCCCATTTTTTAACATTTATTGTACCCAAAACTCCTTTTACAATTTTTATATTTAAATTTCGGTTGTGTAAAACGAACGAGTTTATTTTCGGTTCACACATCAGCTACAATAGACACAAATTAAAGTGAATAAGGCGATCACTTTTGCTAAGTGTTATGCCTAATTTGTATCACAAATATATAGTATTCAAGTTTAAGATGGAAATATGCCATATTCTCTTATAAAAATAAGAACTCTAAAATTCCTTTATAAATATAAGATGACAACCACACATACAGACAAACAGAAAGACGGATAGATATGCGAATGTGAAAGAATAAAACTATAGTAATTTTCTTTTCGCTTCACTCACATTAATTCGACATTCATTAACCCTTTATAAACAACTCTTCCGTGATTCTTATAAACAAGTTTATAACTTTTATTTGCCAGTTTTACGTTACATACCATATTTTTTATATGCAAATGCATTTTAGAATAATTTCTAACGAATTTTATAACATCCGTAGGCGAGTGATACCAGTATAATATTTTCTAAATATTTTGTGAAAATTCCAATTAGGGATGCTCTAACAAAAATTAAATTGTCTAAATTGTAGTGAAATACGAACGTATAGTCGATGATATAAATATATATATTTAAAAAAGTTTCGACAAAAAATGCTTATAGTTTTGTCATAAAATATTATTTGATTAAAATATTAAACTGAAGCCACTCGTCTATTGAAGTTATTTGTTTCTCTTTTATAGTTAATGTTACCGTATTTACCGTAATGTGTGTATTGTAGGACACAGAAAAGTTTTGATGACGTTTAGAAATATTAAACACATTTTTTAAAATTTTAAATGAAATTATTTTTGGGTGTGGGTGAAGTAGCCGTCTTACAGAGACAACCGGAAGTGGATTGGGTTAGGTTGGGGTCACATGAAGGGTTCTTGTAGGCGTCATATGATGGTAATAACATTAGGCGTTAAAGTAGTTATAATTCTATATTTCACACATTAAAGGGCAAAAATAAAAATTTTAGCCTCAAAACCGATGAATTATTTATATCGCCCAATATATTTGCTCATTAGTTCAAAAAATTGTATCTTATATTCGATGCGAAATAGTTTTCGTGTTAATTTTTGACCATTATTTTTTATTTAAAACCATTTTTGAACCGAAATTTAGTCATTTAAACTGTAATTTTGACCATTTTTTGCTAGTTTGCAATGATTTTTGAAAATATTTTGCCAATTTTAGTCACTTTTAGAATATGTTATATCCAATTTTTGGTAATTTTTAGAATCCATTAATAAATAAGTTATAAAGACTTGTCTACAGAAATACAGACATGTCAAATCCAATATTTCCTTTTACAAATTGAAAAAAACTCTGTCTTAAGGCCAAAAACTCCGAGCTACTTTCAATGTTCAGATTTTGAAAAATTTTGATTGTTAATCCCTTCAATACCCCCAGAATCTGAAATAAATTACTTATCAGATAGCACCTAACGAAATTAATTTTTTAAATATTCTAATATTCTTAGAACTATGCACATTTAGAATACGAGAAAAATGTATAAACTTTGATTTCATATTGAAAATATCTGTTTTTGTTTATATTAAGTTTTAAATTTCAGTTTTAAATTGTAAACATATTTTCATAAAAAGTGCTTCACTTCTCGAAAAAAATAACAGTAACTTTTGAGACTTGAATAATGACTGACAGTAAGTCAGTCAAACTGTTGTCTTAATTCAAAACTTATTAGCGGACAATAAGTTAACACTGCCAACAAATAATTCTCAAATTAGAATATTATTTAAACAAATTAAAAGTTTTAATTGAAAACTTAGAAATCAATTTAAATGGACGTTTGTTTAACGAACGTTGATTATGAATAGTTTAATAAACCGGTGAAGTAAATGTTGTATAATGTTATGGCAATGAGTTGTGTTTTACATGTTTTACATCACATCAACGCTTTACATCTAATTGAGTGATTGATTGATTGATTAACAAATCGCTATTTAAACTTTAAACCATATTATTGAAAACCAATCTAATCTCAGACGCATTATTGAATGCATGGGTTTATGTTTATGTGAATAAATCCAAATCAATAGCAAAGCGAGTTTAAGTTTTATTAGCGTTTAGCTGAATCATAATCAGCGGATAATTCGGTTCATGTTAATTCACTATACGTCTCAATGCTTGTAATTCTAAGCTTTTTATTTGCATACTTTAATCCGATTTAATAAATTACATTATAATAAATCCGATTTGTAGTCAATCGGCGATGAAGAGAGCGACGTGTGGTCACGTCTCGGTCACGTGAGGTTCATTCACGCTCTCATCGCATCGTTTTCGGTGATTATTGTGTCCGAATTGGGCGACAAAACATTCTTCATTGCGGCGATAATGGCTATGAGACATCCGCGATCAACAGTTTTTATGGCAGCGATGTCCGCTATTTTTGTTATGAATACTTTGGCTGGTAATCAAACCGTGAATTCATTTTGGGTCTAAATTTCATTGACTAATGATCTGATGATATGTTTTAGTACTATTAGGTATGACCACATCAGTGATTCCGCGATTCATCACTCATTACGGATCAATCATATTATTCGCTCTGTTCGGACTGAAAATGTTACACGAAGGACACAAAATGTCTGAAGAGGACGCGAAGGAGGAGTTCATCGAAGTTCAGGAAACGCTTAATAAACGTGAAACCGCTGACATCGAGTATAATATGCTAAACACCGCCAGCGAAGACCCCGAGACTGGTGTCATCAAAACAATAACTTCAGTGCCATTGTCTACGAAACTGAGACGAAAACTAATGTTATACGTGTCTGTTGTATTCATAGAAACATTTTCGATGACATTTCTGGCCGAATGGGGCGATCGTTCGCAAATAAGTACCATTATATTAGCTGCAAGAGAGGTATCGTATTTGTTAATATGTTAACCATTCTATTGTTGGAATTATTTATTTGAAATTTGGAAAAATTCACTGCATATTTGCTAATAGGATGTGATTGGAGTGACAATTGGTGCGCTGTTAGGCCACTGTATCTGTACCGGTATTGCGGTATTGGGCGGAAGGTTTATCGCACAGTTGATCTCCGTTAAAACAGGTATCTATTGATTTATTTATTTATATCATTGTTGACCATTTTTTGAAACACTATATTTGTGTAACAATTTCTAGTGACCCTTATTGGTGGAGTTGTTTTTATATTTTTTGCTCTTTTCGCGCTAATTATGATGGAATAATTATTTTATTTTGTTTAAACCATTAAATGTTATTTTTTGAACATTCGATTAGTGTAAAAAAATTCATTTTTAAATTATTTTAAATTAAAAAAAAATATTGAATAAATAAAAAGCTTTTATTTTTGTCGTATTTGGTATGTACTGGTAGTTATTGGACGTCAATGTTTATTTATATTAACATCAAGAATATTTTTAAATTTGCGTTTCGTTTATATTCGCGTTGGAAAACATAATTTGTTTAAATTAGTTGTGAATTTATGTTGTCTACCTTTAATTTTTTGTTTATTAGTTATGCAAAGCTCGTAAGTTGAACGTTGAATAATCTTAATATTGCTTTAAAATTAAAATTTGATTAATTTCAGACAATAATTAATTATTTGATTAAAAATATGTCGGTTTTATTTCCTTGTCAATTGTTTTTACATTTCTTTGTTTCGGGACAATTTCACTCATTTATAATCATCCGGTTTAATATAATTGTTATATTTGGTTACAGTTAAACTTTATTGGTTTTATTCTATTATTACCTTTCAATACTAGTAATTAGTTATTACCGTAAGTATCGCTTTGTGTTTTTTTTAAACTTATTAATGCGTTTAAAAACAATTATAATTAGAATTAGTTTAATTTTGTTATAATAAAATTGCATTGTTTGAATGGTACCGTTATTATTGGAAATATATAATTGATTGATACGATTATTAAATAATTTAATTATACTTTGAAAATCATTCATTTAACAGTTACCGTAAATGAAAATATTCAGAAACCATAGCATATTTCACAGTATTTCGCACAAATATTTCACATGACAATTGTTCTATAAATAGTTTTACATTTATTTTTAATTGATTTGTTACTAATTATTTTTTTAAAAAAAGTTTAAAATAGAAAAGGAAATCTGTTGAAAACGTATGTTTTTACTTCTATATCGATATCTTTATTAAACGAGTTAGAAGTGCACAACAAATTTTGATATGAAATTAATTGAAGTTCTAAATTATGTTATTATTTATGTGTTTTGTATACATTAAAGAAATCTTGAACTTTATTTAAGGTTAAAGTGCTGATTAGGTTCGCATGAAGTTATTCATTGTTTAATTGAAGTTTTCTACAGTACATACTTTAAGTTACCGATCGATACCCATGAAAGTTAAAATTACACATATTTATATGTTGTCAGTTATCGTAAATATTACGAATTGGCTTCAGAAATATAAATAATACATTTCGTATAAACATTGCGAAATTCGCAACATTCAGATATGAAAATGATTTGAGTCGTAACTCAACAGTCAAACTTTAAACAGTAATAATTATGTCTGAAAATTGATTACGGAAATTAATATTCAAAATATGTATGGGTTTCAAAATTTGAAATTCAAATTAATTTATCTCAAATTGTGTATAAATTAATTTTTCTGTGTTTTCCATAGAAACTTCTTTAATTATTGAATTTCTTATAAACTTTTATATTTGCGGCAAAAGGCAAAAGCATAAACACTTTTATTGCATTTATTAGTTAAAGGGATAATATTATTGATTTTTAACAGAATCCAAATGTGATATCGACATGTAAATAAAAGATATGGAATAGTATGACAAACTATATAACGTTAATTGTTTATGTAAATAACTTGTCTATCTATTTGTGAATAATCTTAAATGAAGTTTTACTTTTTACTCGATTGTAAGTGTTTAACAAAAAAGTACAGATTCTGTATTACTTTGAACACCAAAATAAGTTATTATATTATTAACTCGAACTGTCGGAAATTTTTATTTCTATACGATTTCGTATATATATTTATATAACCATATTATTTTTTAAAATGTGCAACATTTCGATTTGACACTTCAGGCTACTTAACGGATGCTGATTTAATTCAATATTAAAACAAGAAAGAGAATGAACATTCTCAATGAGCTCACTTTGTACTATATTCTGAGTTAATTAAATAGTATAGTCAAATATAAAATATTTTTTGTATTTTAATTATTGTATTAATTGTTGCTCATCTAGAATTTATTTCATTTTTAAAAAGACAGTACTTTTAAATTATATTGTTTAACTGAAAAATTTTATATCATTATTGATACGTTTATTCGGTTGTTGTTTAGTTCTCGTGGAGTCAAACTATTTTCATAAGAACTTATAATAAGTGATTTTAAAGTAGTGTTGTATCGATTTTTGCAATTAAATTAAAAATCAAAATTAATTTTGAATTTTGATTTTGATTAATCAAAATTAAAATACAATCAAATAGAATTTACAATTGAAAATACAATCAAAATACAATCAAAATGATTAATAAACTGCAAAATATAATCAAAATACAATTTAAATAATATTTTTATTAAAAAATCAAAATCAAATTGAAAATCACAAATATTTTTGATTTTTATTTAGATTTTTAGCAGAAAATC
>JAQGAW010000896.1:0-23050 GCA_034698025.1 Phthiracarus crinitus
TTATTTATTTTTTACCGGTTATGTAAATATGACCGTTCATGACCGCCGGTTTAATTTTTTTATTGTGACCGGTAACGATCGTCTCTATCTATAATCAAATGCAAACATTACAAACAAGCGGGACTTTGTGTGAATATTAATATAGAAGCGGCACACAAATCTAATTCAAGGAATATGACACGTATGAGTCCATACACCGTTTAATACTAATTTCTTTAATTTTTATCATGTAATATTCAAAGAAATCTATGATAAAAACTAAGATAAAACTTACGCCAAAAAATAATAAGAATTATTGATTTCATCCTTGAAGAACTATATTCATATAAGCTTAATGATATAATGTCACGATTTTTTGTTTCCCATATAAAGTAAAATAATGAGTGGGAGATTTTTTATTTAAAACACTTTTTAAAGTTCATTTGATACCAATCGTAAGTGATTCTTGTACAGACGGTTTAGTTTCAAATAAACAATAAATTTATTTAACATTTAATAAGACATACATTATTATATTTAATTGCTTTCATATAATCACTACAATTATGTTATGCCAATAAATTTATTAACTGATTTGATGAGAAAACAAACTTATCTTAAATTTAATCGATTATAAAAAATAACTTTTTCTAAAAATATAAATCCCTTTTTAAGATGAAAGCGATAAATTTAATAGTAAACGTGGATCTAATTAATATGGACAACCAAATTTGGGCAAAATATCTACAAAATTCGGGAGGAATTCTGGGTATGAAAATTAATGAATTAAATTAACAAAATTAATGATATATTAGAAAAATGTTAAATGATTATTGGCAATTCGGGCGAAAAGTAAAAATTCGGGGGAATCGGGCAAAGTCGTTAACTTCGGTGGATTCGGGCAAAATAAATAGGGTTTAAATTACATAATTGTTCATATTTACGGCTTTTATAGGTGTCTCCAAAGGATAAAAAAAATCGGGATTCAGTGGAACCCGAATTTGGTTGTCCTTACTAATTAATAACAAGGAAAAATTAGTGAATTGCGAAATATATATTTTTGATAACATCTTTGTCATTATATTGATTAAAATAAAAGAATCAGTCAATTAAAATTTTTAATTAAACAATTTTAAATATAAGATACAAGGCTATGTGATTTTAGTTTAATTTCATAATACTTAAAACGGTAGTTGTTTTCTAGAACTTTGAAATTTGCATTTATATTGATAATTTAAATAAGTAATAAGTAATTAACTGATCATTTATCCGTTTACTATTCTAGTTTCTACAATAATTACAATTTGTAATAAACAAGTAATTACCTTAAACTGGTTGATCATTATATTCAATAATATTTGAGTTATTTAATTATATTTCTAAATTTTTATTGCAAATTGTTAAATTTTACGAGTTAATTTTTATATTTTGTAAATAACTGAGTTTTCTCGTACTTTCATTCTTATTCATTAATCAATATTTATAATTTTATGGCTAAAAACATAATATTATAAATTTATTTATTACAATCAGTGTCAAACAAGCTTTATACTCTTTATTTCTAGACATAAACAACAAACATACTCTATTATTATTTTATTGCTAACAGAAAGCACAACAAAAATCCGGTTATCCCGAATCTTGATAGTTTATATTATCTACCGGGAGACTTATAAATACAGTTTATAGGATAAATAATGTAAATTAAACACCTTTAATTTTGCCAGAATCCCCGAATTTTCACTTTTAGACCGAATTCCCCGAAAAGCCCGAAATGGTCAAAATTAAAAAAGTTGCTGGTTAAAACCGTTGTATTTTTGAGACCCATTAACTTTTAGTCTATATTAAAAACATTTTCTTTCAAATCCGGCGAGTTATTTAATTACACAATGACAAAAATTTTTTCAAAAAAATGTTTAAATATCATAGTTTAGAGAAAAAGTGTAATTAATAAATAGCTCTAATTCACATCGAAAATGCCATTTTTAAAAGCCCCGATCACACCGGAATTTGCTTATTTTTTACATATTAATTTGTTATCCTTATTTATTGCCTAATTAATATTTATAAATTTATTGCGAGATTGCATTTATAAAAAACTTGGTTAAAAATTCTGAAAATACTATTTACTTCAGTTTCCTGTAGTAAATTTATTATTGATATTACTAAAATGATTACTTTTTTATTGTATTAGAAAAGGCTCGACAAATTGTTATATTAATGATTATATAACTTAAAAATTAAACTTATTTTTGTTCAAATAAAACTTTAAATAATATAAAATTCTAAATGTTCAGAATTTTTCAAAAAAATTACTACTGTATAATGTTTACAAACGTGCCTTAAATAAGTAATTTTAAAACTTCGCAAGACTTTTTAAACACAAAGTGCATTCAACTCTAAAAACTATAAAACTATTATAATTTGATATCTCACGTTCTGAAACTTAATATTTTCCGTCTTTTTTTATCAAATTAAATTGAATATTATAAAATAAAGACTGTCGTTTTAAATATAAAAGTGAATATTAAACAGGCTTTTACTTATGTATGAAATTTTTAAAGTTTCAAATTAGTTTATATTTTCTATCTTTTCTGTCTTGAAGGTTAATTGTTATTTTGAACTATAAGATAACATTTATGCTTTCCTTTAATATCATAATTATTTTAAGTTAATTCAGTACTTATTTCTTAAAAAATTGCATAATTATATCATTAATGAAATTAAAAGCTATTATAGTTTAAATGGTGAAATCAAAGACGAAACAGTATCGCTCGCGTAAGTTTCTAATTAAACTTGCTAACTGGCCCCCGATTTGCCGAGCTCCTGTGGGCACCAGATGAAATTTGTCGGTCCGGGCCTGATTCGGGGTTCACAGTAAAATTTTTGGGTCGGACCTGGCTTTAATTTATAAATAAACAAAAATTTATATCTTATATATTTTGCATTATAGATTTGCTAATCTATATTTAAATATAACTAACTCTGCTAAAATATGTTAAAGACTTAAAATAGGAGATTTTAAGTAATTGAAACTCATTAAATAAATTATTAAATATAATATATGTCGGGCCCGAAACTTTTTAAAGGGTGGGGACGGGTCGGGCTTTTAATTTGCCAAATTAATCGGGCTAGAGCCGGGTCTAACTTTAATGTTTCGGGCCTGTGTCTGGCTCGGACCTCAAAATTTGAACAATTGGATACTACTTCTATATATTTATGTTGTTCTTTCTGATTAATATTATTTAATAAATAACAATAAGCATTCATTGATTTAAACTATCTTCCAGTTATCTGTAATAATTAAATTTTAATTTTATAGGATTTAAAACCCCTAAAACACCTTTAAATTAAGGTTTTAAATATATTTACTATTTTTGCTTACTATTTCAGGTCTAGGGATATAATTCTTCAGTTTAATTTATACGCTATCTGTTTCCTTTTGGTCAGAATATCTTTTGCAATATAATAGTTTAGAAAAAAATAAAAATATAGTTAATGTTTTGTAAAGAATTTTCTACTCAATATTATCAACCATTAAATGATAGAATTAAGGTAAATAACTTGATGATTGGTGGGATTTTAGTCCATCGGGTGTAATAAAATTAACCCAACAATTTTCAAAATGGCAATAAAAAAAGTTTTTCATTTTTGTGTTTTAATCGTATGTGTTGATTGAGTGACGTTTTTGAACCATATTTTCGTTCACATGTTTTGTATTCGCATTTAAATGGTCTTTCTTTTATATGAATATTTCGTATGTGTGATATTAAATCCTTTTTCGTCATAAAACTCTTCATACATTCATTTTTATCGCATTTAAATTGTTTATAAGCGATATGTCGATATTTATGCTGATTTAAATCACTTTTAGTTTTGAACCGTTTGTTACACTGATTACAGGCAAACGAATAAACATCTGAATGATATAATTGATGAATTCTCAAACCACTTTTGCAAGTAAACCGTCGCTTACATTGAGGCCAAACACAGATATAAGATTTTTCTTTCATATGTTTTAATTTGTGTCTGCATAAAGTACTACGCGTTTTATAGATCTTTTCACAATCATTGCATTTATAATTTTTGCTGTTTAAGTGAATAATCTGGTGATTTTTTAATATTTCCATCTGTTTAAACCTTTGTCCACATTGAGGCCAATAACAAATAAAAAGTCTTTCATTGCTGTGAATTAGTTTATGTATGTTAAAACTGCTTATCATATTTGTTTTATATTCACAATTCTCATGATTACATTTAAATCGATAAATATTTTTGTGAATAAGTTTATGTTCGTATAAACCGCTCATGTAATTAGTAGTAAACTCGCAAACATCACATTTAATATTTTTGTTGTTTAAGTGAAACTTCTTGTGTTTTTTCAATCCGTCCATATATTTAAATCTACGACCACATTGAGGCCAATTACAAATAATTGGTCTTTCATTGCTATGATTTAATTGATGTCTTTCCAAATTGTTTTTATAATTAGTAGTGAATACACAAATACAACATTTATATTTCGATTGTTTTTCAATCACTTTTCTAATTCTAAAACTATTATAAAAATTATAGTCACACATACTATACTTTTCAAAATTATTTAAAACGTCAGAAAAATCACATAACTGTTTATTACGAATCAAATTAAATTTATTTTGATTTAATTGATAAGATTTTAGAAGTAATTTTTGCACTTTAATTGAACGCGAACTTATGCCTACTTTATCACGGATTAACTCTTTGTATTTATTAATTATTTGTAAAGCAATGATTTTTTTATATAACATTTTAAATTTAGTGATTTAAAGCATTCGTATAAATTAGTTAAATTAAAATAAAATACATGTCATACAAATTAGAATATGAATGGCATAGAATGGAAGAAATAACTGCTACCGTATAATATATACAAAGCGTGCAAAAAGTAAATTATGTAAATTTAATATCTTTTCTAATCTTTACGCGTAAACTCCATGCAAACTTGTAGAATATTTTAATAAGATAACTCACGTTCTAAAATTAAAAATATCACGTCTTACAGATCAAAAATCGTAATACAAACATAATGTATAATTGGTTACACTATTTTTCCATCGGTTTGTATTAAAACTAGTTTAATATAAAAAATTTTTAATGAGTGGTTGGCTTCTTTTATATTTATATTTATAGGAAATCGGCGTTCGAAATCATAGACCGCCACATAAATCGCTATTTACAACATCTTATAACTTATAACATTTTGATATAAAGTAATTTAAAAGTTTATCCATTATTTTCTTTAAAATCTCTTATAAAATGTGAACTAATAACCACATATTGTCTATAAAAAGTCCATTTTGCTATTTTTCGCAGTGCGCTTTAATTAATAAAAATTTTGCTATTTTATTACATCAAAAATAATTTATCTAAAATATTAATTTTAGAGGTACATTTGTGAGTTAAATTACATAATGATTTTATTAATTTAGGTCCCAGGTCCCAACTCATAAGGACTCGGAAAAATACTTACGCGAACCTAGACATAAGCTAAATCTGAAACCGAACTTTTTATATTTATTAAGTTCGAACTATCAGGACACAAACCTTAACCCGTAAGATCCAGGCCCGACTTAGGTTCCAAAAATATTAAGACTTTCTTGGAAATAATTTAAAATAAAACTTAAAAGTTCATTAAAATTTTTAAAACAATTATGATATTTAGAGGAAATCAAATATGATAGTTTAAAGGGTAAATAAATTATAAAGTTAAATAGATAATGTAATTTCGAAATTATAGAAATTTGAAACATTATTAAAAACGTGTTACTATTCACTAATAAACTCAAAACAAAACTTTAAAATAAATATCTCAATTTAGACTGAAAGTATTAAGTTTCAGAACGTGATTTGTCTTTATTAAAATATTCTTCCAGTTAAAGAGTTGAATGATCTTATTTTGGAAAATTCTCAAAAGATATTATTTACAAAACATTAAAGTCACGATTGTATATATAATTCTGTAGTCGAGATATTTTTAATTCAACACATTTAACATTTCAACTTTCTTTAAAATTTGTAATTTTATTAAAGTTCAAATTTATATCTAATATGTTATATAAAGCTGTTGTAGTTTTTCGACCCGACCAGAACCGACATATCTAAAATTTAACCCGAACCGAACCGTTATATTTGATGAACTACCCGAACCGAACCGATAAGAAACACGATAACCCGAATAACCCGACAATTGACACAATATTCGCAAAAATTGTTTAATAATCGAAAAACATAAATCAAAAATAATATCTATGAGTTTACTATTCATTTTTAAAACTACTAATATATTAATAATCAAAATGTTGAATGCATAAGATGCTTATAAAATCCTTATTTGAAGTTTAATAGTCAAAATTCATATAGAATTCTTTAAATTTCATACCAAAAATTGATTATCGGGTTTTCGGTTTCATTCGGGTTAACCGATAAGAAATTTATTTAACCCGAACCGAGTAATGAGAAATAGTAACCCGAACCGAACCGATAAGAAATCCGTCGGGTTAACCGACCTGACAACAACTTTACTAAATATATTGATCTTAAGCTTTTGTGGTTTATTCTGGGCCCGAACAAGTGTATTACTGATTGCTGGTTGTTGTGTTGAAACAGCCGATGGGAAACTTTTCTTGTGTCACAGGTGTTCGGTGATAATTAATGGCAGGCATAGCGAATACAGAGCGTGTGTGTGTATGTGTGCGGACTTTTTAGATGCTAGTTTGCCAGCATTCGTGCCCTTTATTTCTACTTCGACGTCGATGTTTAAATGAACTCTCCTGTGTATCAATTTTTTTAATAAATATTTATTCACTGTAAATATCAAATTTGTTCGCAGTTTTCAAACAGTAGTTTTTGAATAGCAGTGATAATAGTATACTCGAGAAATAATTGAATATGAATTTGAAATGAATTATAACATTTATCGCACACTCTATGTTAATGTAATGTAAAATTATAAACTTTCTTATCGATTTAATACACACTTTATAATCCACTGAATACTTCCTATAAAATGGCACACAATTATGATTATGCTTCCTATGAAGAACAACACCGTTTACCCAATTTGTCGCAAATAAATGCTTCCACTGTTCCATTATCTGCCGAACACGCAGTATATCATCTCACGTGTTATGGCGTATCGCAGCAAAACTATCATAATAATAATGGTAAGCTTATAAGAAACAATTATTAAATAGATTTATATGCATACAAATATGTATAAATGTATTTACACGTCGAGAGTGTGCGAGTATTATGCGCTATAATTTGTTAACTTAATAATACACACAACCATACGGACATATGACGGTAGGCTTTATATTTGATTTAATACCGCATAACACATAACATAAGGTGTATTTCTTATAACTTTTGACACACAATGATGCAATATTTCCCACTGGTATTTCTTCATCTGCGATCGCGTTTCTGTTGCTTTTTTTATTTTTTGGACACTGGTTCGGTTCTCACTGGTGAGAGACTATCTGTCTGAGAGGATCATCTGTTTGTGTGAAATGGTTTGTGTTGTAATGAAAATTGAAACGAAAGCTGTATATTGAGTCAAAAACGATATATTGTTTTTTACTCCATATATTTCACGTAAATTCCATCTCATTTTTGTTAGTTTATTGTGCGGATAAAGAACAGTATTAGAGTATTAAATATAGCAAATATTCTTTGTGGGAAATGTGTCGGCTGTAGAATTTATATTCTAGTATATACCGTATAGAGAATATTTATTAATTCTGCAAAGTTGTTGTTTTATCCCTTTTATAACTGGATCTAAGTTTTCTTTCCCTTTATTTAGTTTTAATAGTAGAGTTTAAACGAACAAAATTAGCTGTAATTAAATTAATTTTAAACGTTTGTTGTTTATTAATTTAATTAAATAATAATATATTTATTTTAAGATAAAATTGATTATTGGTTTTATGCATGATTTTTTTAATTACGGTAATAGTAATGTTTAATTTTAATCTTATTTAATGTAAAATTAATTAAACTGAATTGACTTAGAAATTGGGTGTGGATTAGGATTACTTGTTATTAAATTATTGTCCACTAATATTTGATGAAATTTTTATTGACTTACGCTCATGATATGCTTTTCTTATCATACAGTTTTCAATGTTTAAAATGAATAAAACTTATTGGGTTGAAATAACATTAATTGTATAAACAAAGTCTTAAGCATAATCTAAACGTTGAATAACGATATAAATTAAATGATTATAGTTTTTTATATCCTCTTTCGTTTACTTTAGTTTAATTAAATAAACAGATTATATGAAAGAAAATATTAATTAAAAAATCTTTTTTTAATAACCAAATCGCAGATATATTTCACGTAATTTTTGCAATCAATGGCGTATAAAATATGCGTCACTCATCAAGTGGTTATAATGGCATAAAACATGTTAAGCGTATATTTTCATTATTGACAGAGCATTGGTTGTGCCATTGATTGTACCACAGGTGCACAAAGAGATTTTTGATTTGCTCCGTTCTCGAGTAATTGATATTCTGTATACAATATAAGCTTATATGCCTCTCGTTTCATACAGTATACTGTTTGTTGATTAATTTTGGGCGTTAGTCTCGACATATGACACTTGAAACGCACTTTCATAAGATTATAAACCGAATAATACTTAATAATAATATGATATATTTTTTAATTTTCAATATTATTTTCTTTGAAATCGTTAATTAATGAAATTTCGATGATAATTAATCATTTAAATGAATATTTTGCTCAACATTACCAAATCAGTAATTTGTTCGAAAAATCTTGTTAAAAGTAAATTGGATGCAATTCATTGTATTGTATGGCCGCTCGCAGCTGTAATATTAGTTGTTTTTATATTTAAATACACTGAACCGAACTATACAATAGAGAGAGATTCCATTTATTCACGATTTAGATGTTGTTAGAGAGGATGGGGAGAGGAGTGAGAGAGTGTGTTGCGTTTATTCGGAACACTATCAAAAAAACCGAATCTATTCATGCTTTATGAAGTGCTTATCATAATGACGCGAAGCATGTGTGCGCTGTTTTGGTGATCATGTTTGAACACAAATTATTTCCTTCCTATATATACGTGACCTTTTCCTCAATCAGGGGTTTCATCCATTCGTTCACACTTTTTTAATATCATTTCTGATTTATTACTTTTACTCGTTTCTCTGTATAGGCTTATATGTCATAACGTTATACTTATTTTCTGGTTATAATCTATTGCTTATTTTTTATTGATTATCTATCTATAGCGCAATATAGTATAGTATTAGTAAATAAGTTTGTTTTTTTCAAGCATAGCATAGCATAGTATAGCCATTTTATTATATTCCCTGGAAAATAATTCATTTTATATCGAGAGATAAAAAAAACTATAGTAATACGCAACGAATCGAAATAATCGTATATACTTTATATATACGGTTCGTTTCCATTATTATATAATAAAATTGTTTAGACTATATTTTACGGAAAACATAATTAATAATAAAAACCCGACAATAATCTTAGATTGTAAACGAATTATTTGAAGTGGTGTTGATTTTTTCGAGACAAGTTTATTAATCGCTCGAAAATCGCTAAAACTTAAATATTTATTGTCATAAATAAAAAGTGGTGTTCGTAAGAGTAGTTTGTAGTACAGTATCTGTGTTTGCATGCGTGTGTTAAATGTACAGTGTCTATACATGTACGTATAGAGTACAGTACATGGCATCGATGTTCATATAAATGCACTTATCGTGAAAAGAGAGAGGTTTTCTCTATCGTGAGAAATACGCACCTGTACTGTATATAAATAATGCTTCGCGTCGAGAATTATTGAGTTTGATAGAGACAGTACAGTGCAAGCGTTTATCCCAACTCGTAAGAGACATTTAAGTATCGTTTTTGTTGCACGAAATGAGAGCGAATATACAAGAAGCTTTCGCTATATTTTAGTTCATTGATTCGCGAATACACTCCGCACACACACACGCATACATTCAAACATACATACATACAATGTTGTTGAATGGTTACCATATGGATTGACCACTTTTCGCATTTCACTTCTATAAATGAGCTCATTGTTATTAGCCATCATTTTCTATGTGATGTTAGTTTCAGTTCATTTTCCTTATTGTTATTCCGGTGTTATTATTCAATACGGCTATTATAGTAGTATTATGACTCTAATGGTTGAATAATTTTTAAGAAATAACGCTTAATTAGGGTGTACTGTATTGTACTGTTCAGTATTACGATTCAATTATTATAACAAACCAATAATTATGTTAAACTTTTCACAGCTTATTCGCGCAGAATATATTCGTCATTGTTTATAGACACTGTTGATTATATTCTGTCATCAGAAGGTATTTTACGATTAATTTTCATTAGGATTATATATATATTTAATTCATTCGGAATGTGTAGTTTATCAGTGAGCGCTTGCGATCTACTTTTATAAGTTTTTGCATGTTTTATGAAACGAGTAAAATGGCTTTAATGAATTTTATGTATTGGATTGAAGTGCCTGGAAATTTGAGAGATAGTTATTAATTAAAATACTCGAAATCTAATGCAAACTGATTTAATAAGCTTAAATAAAATTTATGCCCGCATTATCTGCTATAAATAATATATGCTATTAACCATTAGATAAGAGTTTATTACCTTAATTATAGCGTGTTAGTTATATCGGTTAAATGGTTATATGTATTATTTATAAATAAATTTGTTGAAATATAAAAACCGCGAGATAAGCAAGTTTTATCAGGAAATATATATTTATTGAACAAAATTAATTGAGTTTTTTCGGAATTTAAACAATGATTTACTGTAATTAATATCTAACTATTTATCGGATTCATTCGAAAGCTAAATGCATATATCATGAAATTGCATACAGAAGTTAATTCTATAAAACTTGGAAATACAAAAAATCAAAGTCAGAATAAGTTAAGAATTATTTTCATTTTTTAATTACGTTAAATAGCATAACAAATGATTTTAGCGATCATTTAAGATTTATGGCTATGCTTTTAGAAGAGAAGCTCGGAATAAGTTATAGAATTTGAACAAATCTGATGTGATTTTAATTTTTAAAAACCATACTGTTATTTATTAAAACGCTGTATAAATCACTGTGAATGTGAAAATTCCATTAAAAGTAATTTTTTAAGCGTAATCATTCTTTTATCATTAATACTTTTAAATAATTTATTTATTTTCTATAATATGGCGCTAAATTTTTGTTGTTTAGCCAAAAATTAGTTCATTGTACTTATATTTTGTTGATTCAATTATACGTAACTCACTCGAGTGTACTTTACTCGAAGTGCAGCGGCAGTACTACTGTAGCGGAGGCTAACAAAAAATTGCGCTGAAATTAGAAACAAGATAAAGTACGCATTGTATGAAATATTGATTGAAAAAATACGAAAATTTAATGGAATTGCACTTAAGAGCTGATGTTTTCCGCGTTTAAGTGAAACATGTTTGACTGACTCTATTCTCGGAAAGTGCGTCCAATTTCGATATACCCGACTATTCGTCAGCTTAAACGCAAACAATCACTGATTGCACATTACATTTCTTTTTAGAGTGATTATCCTTTCAGTTAATTACTTATATTGTTTATCGATCTCTTATAGATAGAGTTATGTTTTGTTGATTTTGATTCAAATTTCCATCTTTATGTCGGAGTAATCCATTGTTTGCACAATAATACGGCGTTTTGCCAGTGAGAGTGATTTAAGGGGTTAAAACAAAATATATGATTTTGCTCGCACTGCTCTTTGCATGCAATGTGTGCTTACGATTTTGTTCCTAAATTTTATGTTGTATATGTTTTTTTTGTCGAGTTATCGATTTTAACGTTGTCTGGATTAGAGCTGTGGACGCGGTTAAGGAAACACGTTCTGTGCATTCATTCACAAAATTTGTAATAGCAATACCCAATAATTATTTTTCGCTCAATCCTAGTGAATGGATATTGAATAATCTGCGGATATCCTCGAAAGTGATAAAACGTTTAATTATATAATTATAGCGTTTACCGAAAATTTCGTATTTGCTAAGTAATAATTTTTTGATTCTCACTTAAAATGATATTTGCTATAATAAATACATTAAATTCAATACTTTATAGTAACTATGTTTTATTAGTTAATTTATCAGGCTTTGCCTTTTAATGATTCGATTTGTGATAAAGACTACACTTTAAATGAGTGTCTTTTTATATGAAATAAGGCACGATCTCTGCCTTAAGATTAAATTTTTAATTTTATTACCTGAAGCGGTACTTTCAGAAAAAAAAACATTTGCGATAATATAAAACAATATTTAAATTATTTAAATAAGAATACAGATGTATGTGTTGTCAAATAATGTCAAAATTACGATTATTTTAATAGTTTGTATTGATTACCGAATCATTACGAGCATAATGCGAATATTTGTTCGATTTTTTAATTGATAATCATGTTATTAATTTGTAATTATTTTATAACTAACCGATTTTAACTCTATATTTATCAAAAATAGGTCAGTATGTTAACACGAATCGCTTCTAATTAAGGGTATCCGCTATTATTGTTTGATATGTTTGTTGTTTTGTGGTTTAAAGATATAAACTATCGCAATGAAACTAAATTGATATAACGGTATGTCTTATGATTTGGGTAATTATCGCATTCGTTGAGTACAATGTACTATAAAATTTTCGATAAAAAACTGTGGCTTTCAAGCCATTGGTTCGAATTAAACGTCTAAAATCGTGAAAAATAATTTTGATTCAGTTTTGTTGAAATATAGTCTATAATATATAGGTTTTAGAGAATATACATTGTTGTACATTTTTAAACTGTAACGAAACCCTGTGTTTATAATATTTTTTCAGTGAATTATACAGTACTGTATTTTAAATTTGATAAACAATAGGTTTTATATAGGTTTGATAGTATTAATTTTTTTGTAAATCATTGTAATTCTAAAAACATTCAGTATTTCAATATACAGTAGATATTAATTTTTTCATTTTTTGAAAGGATAATAACGTTCATTTTTTATTTAAATTCATGATTATTATTTTTTAAAATTTTGATTGAATAGCTTTGTTACTGTTTTCACCAGAGTTTTAAATATTTGTCAGTTTATGGTATTGAAAAAGTGTTGATAAATTCGCAATTTTCATAATCATTTGCAATTAAATTTTGATTTATATATATATTTGAGTGCGTTATTCTTTACAAACCAAATTCATAAAAAACATTTAAATACTAGTCTTAATAAAAACACTCAATTTTTGAAGAAAAAATTATTGTTTCGCTCTTATGTTTGGCTAAACATTCCAAGCATTTTTCTTCGTAACCAATTTTGAAAGAAAATAATTATGCAAAACTCGCATCTAATTCTGTGCATTGCTTTAACAATTTATTATGAATATTTAACGGGTTTATAAAGTGTTTGACATTTACATTTCTACCAAAGAATTTTAAATTCCAAATAAATATTTTTCTACTTTTAATTTATCAATTTTAATGCCGAAATTATTTTCCTTAAAATGCATAACTATATTATTTTTAATTATTTGCGCACATGTCTGTGTATTTGTCTGTCATTAAGCATCAAATTGCGTTTACTTTTGATATTTTCAATTTTGGAAATCATAAAAAAATTGATTGATTCATTTGTTAATAATCGATATAAGCATATGTTAAATTTCGAAACAAAAATAATAGCGAACGCACTATTAGCACACGTTTAAGCAAAATCAATGATTGGCTGCCAGCAGATTAACAAAGTTGTATTGTTTTTTTTTTCAATCAAACGCAGACAATAAGGTTGTACGCGATCAGTCGCAACATTCTCTCGTAACGCTAAACGCTGGCGGAATCGGTTTGATGGTTCCACCTCAAGGTCACGCTCCACCGAGTCCTTTGCCCACTCCTTCGCCGCCAATCGATGATCGACACCGCGGCAGACGAATTGATAAGAGGCTAACGCGAGAAGCAATGAGAAAATATATACGAGAGAAGGATGATCTTAAGATCATAATACTTCACGCTAAAGTGGCTCAAAAGTCTTACGGAAATGAGAAACGATTCTTTTGTCCGCCACCGTGTATATACTTATTAGGAGATGGATGGGCTAAAAGACAGGAGCAAATGATTCGTGACGGAGAGTCAGAACAGGGCGCCCAACTCTGTGCCTTCATTGGTATCGGCAATTCCGACCAAGAGATGCAACAATTGGACTTTAGCGGCAAAGTAAATACTGTAACATTTATTTATAAACTAAATTAGCGTTAATTTTTATTGGTATAAGATTAAGATAAAAAACAAGCATTAAAACTTGACATAATAGTTTTTTTGGGGTAAAAAATAGTGTTTAAACTGGAATACCGGTAGTATTTTTTACAAATTAAATTTGTTGCAGAATTATTGCGCGGCTAAAACGCTTTATATCAGTGATTCTGATAAACGCAAACACTTTATGCTATCAGTGAAAATGTTTTATGGCAATGGAGAAGATATTGGAGTATTTCATAGCAGACGAATCAAAGTGATCTCTAAGCCCTCCAAAAAGAAGCAATCACTTAAAAACGCTGACTGTAATGATATATAAAATCAAATGATTATTTTTTGTTTCTAAAAATGATATTAAACTTTTTATTTTGCGTCAGTATGTATAGCGTCAGGCACTAAGGTTGCGCTGTTTAATCGCTTGAGATCTCAAACTGTGAGTACGAGATATTTACACGTCGAAAATGGCAATTTCCACGCCAGTTCTACGCAATGGGGAGCGTTTACTATTCATTTATGTAAATTTTTAATGCTTTTATAAATAACCCGAACTATTAATTCATTAGAGCTTTTGTTTCTTTCCGTTTCATTATTTATCTTCTCCTATAAAGTGGACGAAAACGAGTCGGAATCCGAGGAGTTCACAGTGAGAGACGGGTATATACACTATGGGTCGACTGTCAAACTGGTTTGCTCTGTCACGGGAATGGCTCTTCCAAGATTGGTGAGAAAAATAGTTTTTCTTGCTTTTTAACAGCAGCTTAATAATATTATTTAACTGCCTCTTCTGAATAATGGGAAATCATTAGCTAAACAAATTGGACGCACAAAATAATTGCGCGCTCGAAAACTTTTTTCACATAAGAACCGCATGCCTGAGAGATGCGAACACAAAAGCATTCCACCGTTTTTTTTCTCTCGCTCTTCTTCATGAATATATTAACTCATCGCAAACGAGAAATTTTAATTACGCGAAATATTTGAGATTTATTTTCTTTTAATATATACATTTTTAATGACAGATAATTCGAAAGGTTGACAAACAAACGGCATTATTAGACGCTGACGATCCAGTATCGCAACTTCATAAATGTGCCTTTTATATGAAAGACACGGAAAGAATGTATCTTTGCTTATCGCAGGAGCGAATCATACAGTTTCAAGCGACTCCGTGTCCCAAAGAGCCCAACAAAGAAATGATCAATGATGGCGCGTCTTGGACTATAATTAGCACAGACAAAGCCGAGTATACGTTCTACGAAGGCATGGGACCCATTCATTCGCCTGTCACTCCTGTGCCTGTTGTTCACAGCTTGAACTTAAATGGTGGCGGAGATGTAGCGATGCTTGAGTTAACCGGAGAAAATTTAACGCCTGTTCTTAAAGTGTGGTTTGGAGACGTTGAAGCGGAAACTATGTATAGGTATGTTAACTGATCACTTTCAGTCAAACACTTATTTTGAAAACTTCTTAATTAATGAAATAGATGTCAAGAAAGTATGTTATGTGTTGTGCCCGATATTTCATCGTTCCGTGAGGGCTGGCAATGGGTTCGACAGCCGACACAGGTTCAAGTATCGCTCGTTAGGAGTGATGGAGTGATTTATGCCACTGGACTTACTTTCACGTATACCCCAGAACCGGGTCCGCGATCACACTGTCCCGCAGTTGAGGAAGTATTACGTCCTGGAATCAATCAGCAGCAGCAACAACAACAACAACAACAGCAACAGCAGCAACAACACCAACAACAGCAACAGCAACAACAGCAGCAGCAAAACCAAGCTGTAATGCTTGCACATCAGCATCCACTTCATGCCAATCATCCCCCACTTCCTCATCATATATTACAAGCCGAACTTCATAACAATCATGCAATGCCTCATAATGTCGCGGTTGGAGTAGCAATGGTTAATCAAGGCATGAGTCCTTACGTGCAACAATACCATCAACAAGCTATCAATTAACTCTTTTTCTTGAGTTATTAATATATATTTTGAAACAAATAATACTAAATTTAATAATAATAATAATAATTGACATGCCTGTGATACGAAGTTACAAACCTCATTGAAAAGTCTCTAAAAATGGTTATTCGATTACAATATAAATAAAAATATAAATATATATAATAATAATGATAATAATGAACTTAAGAAAAAAATATTTTAATGAGATTGAAGGTTAATATAATCTATAATTTATAGCGTGAAAAATAAAATAAATAATTAATTATTTCATCGGTGATGGTTGTGGTATTAAAAAAACAGAAAAAAAAAACACTTTTAGGGGATCTTTCATGATCTGTTTTTTTGTACATTTTGTATAATCAACTTTTTAGAGGACTATCTATTGCTTTGAATGTTGGTTTTCAGTTTTTTTATATACAAAATTACAATTTTAATAATTAAATGACATGCAAATACAATTATATTTAATAAAACGTGGAAGATTTTTAATTTATGATTATCTTAAATAAAAAGTGAAGTGTTATTAAAAAAATAAAAAATAAATATTTACTATAGTTTATATAATTTATAATATACTGTATAATAATTTGATTGAATTATTTTAAATATTTTATTTAATTTCTTGTAAAATATATAATTTATTGTTGCGAGCAAATATGGTGTTAACATTAAGCGATAGATTCGTCATAAAACATACAAATTCACAATTATTTGCTCAACGAAAAAGGACTTAACGATCAAAAAGCTTACATAAATACCTTTATGCTAATATGAATTAAATAATGAGTTAAATAATGAAATATATAGTATCCGTTTCGCTATTATCTCACCAAACCTTTCCATAAATTTAATAAAAATAAATACCTTTAATACAAGCGATATACCGGTATACTGTATATAACAATAAAATCACGAATTTAATTAAAATTTGATTAAATTAAGAAAATTAAAAACTTAGTATCATTTCTCTAAGTTTTCAGTACACGATTTAAAAAGAGGGAAAAATAAATCTAAAAAATAAAACTAAATTTAAATAAATATAAATTATAAAACAATCCCAGTTATCTTACAGAGAAAATGGCTCAACAAATGAGTTAAACATAAATCTATAAAATGACGCATAATTAAGTTATCTAAATATTAATTGATATGCTTAACCCTATGAACTTATATATTACGAAGTGATTGATATATTGTTAGGAACAAAGCAAGCTATAGTTAAACCGGGATGTGATTTAATGTGATGCGTTTTCAATAGCTTTCTGCTCCCAAAATATTTCTTGCAGTGTAAACACTTTATTCTTGCGCTCGAAGATACCATTACCTCCGCTTTGGTCACTACTGATCCATTACTACCGTTTAATGACGGCGTCTTCGGAGGTAAATTAACTATACGTCTGCCTTCAAGTCTAATATGTTCCACTTTCTGCAATGAGAACAAGTAAATACCGAATATATTAATAAATTAGTAGTATTACCGATGGAGAGATATTAGTTGAACACAAATTGTTTTTTACAGATGATTGAGCAGTGCTGGTGCCAGCACTCGGTTCTATCGCATGCGTTACGTTATTCTCGATTTTAAGCTTTCTTTCGAGCACTCGTTTGCTATTAACCGCGTTTCCAATCAGTTTTTCGAGCTTTGGTATCACAAGAGTCTTTGGAAAATTCTTACACAACTGATACATCGACGCGTTCTCTATTTTATGCTCTTTAATGTGACTCATAGCTATACTGTCCAGATTTGGTACTCTCACGCAGTTTCCGTTGCGTTTGCACGTAACGCACTCGTATGGATAATACACAAGATGTTGATGAAGATGAACGCTGAACGACACGTCGTTGTGTTCGGCGCACGGTTTTTGATCCAATGATTTGATTTTGTTGAGTTTAATACAAACGGGACATATGGACGAACACTCGCATTCCATCACACTCTCCGATGATTTAAGTTTGTCGACTTGAGATTCCAGAAATTCGTTGACCCATTCCATCAGTATTTGATCCTCGATTATCTCGTAATTGACGTTCGATGCGTTCAAATGATTCGATTTATGGTGATTCATGAGGCGATCGACATTCGAAAACTTGGCGCCACACGTATTGCACACAACCGGCAGGTAATCGAGATGTTCGCCATAATGAGAGTATGCGTCGGTTCGGGAAAAGTATTTGTCTGACGAACAAAATACGCAGAAATATTTATCTTCCTCTTCGCAGGAAAACCTAATACTTTTGTCAATTAGAGAATGAGGCGAAACATTGACCACCATATCGTTATCGTTCGAATTGCTATTATATTCTTCGTCGTACATATCATTACTATCGTCGATAACAATCAAATCGAATGGTTTATTCGAATTTTTTGAAATATTAGCGACAGTATTGACTGACACGTCATTATCGCTATCATTAGATCCGAATATTAAATCAGTGTTCAGTGAGTTTTCATTCAATTCAAACGGAACTAATGTTGTGCTATGAATGCCCTGCTGTTCGAAGAACTGTCGCGGTTTCTTCACTGGTCTTCTCTCCAATTGCATTGTTATGCCGAATTGCGACAAATAATTCTCGATCAGATCATCCAACTTAACGATGGACACTGTCTTCTGAAATATCTGCCATCGAGACTCGTCGTCATCGATTTCCGGATGTTTTTGTTTGATATGACTGTGAGCTTTGCTTTCGAAATACGCCACAAAAAACTCGGCACCGCTTTGTTTACACAGCAAACACTCGTACGGCAAATAACATAAGTGTCGATGAAGATGATCGATACGTCTATTGATGGTACATCTTCGCGGTCTATTGCCGGCCACGTCTTCGCGAGTGAACACTCGATCACAAACGATGCACTGTTCGCGCGGCGGAAACGCTTTAATAGTGGCCTGAGAGTAGAGGAACGACGAAATCCATGTGTCAATAATGGGCTGCTCTTTCTTCTTATATCTGCCTTTAAGCACATGTTTATGCTCATCGATGTGATGCGTGACAAACGATTGCAAGTCTGGCAAACCTTCGCCACACGTCAGACACATAATCGGGTAGTAATCGAGATGACACTGATAGTGACGATACGCTAATTCTTTGCTCGAAAACTTTGAGTCGCAAAAAACGCAAAAATATTGCACATTCTTTAATTCGATTGTATTGTTCATCGCCGAAGACGGTTCCAGTGAGTGTTCCGACACTTCAATTGTATTATTGTTTGCTCGCATAGAAATTCCAGTGTTTATGCATCATATAAATAATGCACACAAACCGTAAGTTTGAGCGTTTGAAGCGCGGTATTGGTAGGGATCGATAATAGTGCCCAAAACCGATCGCTAATATAAAGTTGTTTTGGAATCCCTGAGTGAAGGGCACTCTGAATATGTAGTGTCGAGTTTGGGTTTGGCCCCATTCGGCCACAAAATCGAATTTTCGAATTAAGCGATTTCGGGTTAACCCGAGCGCCTCACCCATCATGTGGGGTATCATTGGATAGATATTGACAAGAGCCATCCAAATTCACGATTTACAACATATACAACCCTATACGCTCTCCGTTATAGAAATAAATAAATATAAAATAAATATTCATAATGAACTCAATTTGTATTTTATTCTGAGTTAATTTAATAGTATTCTCAAATTTTTAGTGTTTTAAATATTTTATGTATAACAGAAAAATCACACGAATGTTTTAAAGTGTTTGATATTAAATATTTGTTATTTAAAATTTTTGCCAACAATATTTTATTTTTATTTTTAAGCATACAGTACTTTTAAATTATATGTTTAATTGTAAAAATTAAATAAGTTTATAACACATTATTGTAAATAATAATTCAATGAGTGTTTCGAGAATTTTGATTCAGTTCTTATCATCACACAAATCACATCACACACACATCATGAACACATCACACAAATTATTGCTAAGCGAACACTCAAAAACGCAAATACGGTATAACGTTATGCTTAAAAATAAGTATCTTAAAGCGAATATTTGTATGCATGTAAATAATTTTAAACCGAAATCGCATTTATGTATTATATAACACATACCCCTATTTATATAAACAGGCTATACTATCTTTTGTATCCATAGTTACCCAGACTCAAAACCTCTAGGGGGGATCAGATCCGTAAAATCTCAATTTTTTAGGGGGGGTCAAACCTGAACGGATTTCAACGGCAATTTTTTTGAGCTCAGGACCAAAATTTAAAAAAATTTTCAAATTTTATTACTCAACAAAATCCTAAACCATGTCCCCTCAAAAATCTTGATAAATTTAAACGATAAATTTTTGTCAAAATTTAAGGGTGTCACAAAAACTCATCGGTTTGGTGCACAATTTTTTTTACATTTAACCAAAATTTTTTCTCGTCCCAAAATTTTGGGTGGGGGTCAACTTTTCCAAATTTCTAGGGGGGCAACCCTGGGCAAGCCCTCCCTCTGGGTAACTATGTTTTTATTTGACTTTGCAGAAGCAGATCTATAGATTTAACATTGTACGTCTGTCCGTCCGTCCGTCTGTCTGTAGACGCGTTTATATATATTAAGGGATTTCAAATAACCTCCTAAAATAATAAAAATAAGTCGTTAAAAATATTAAAAAATTGCCTTCTACATTGTTGAAAATAGTAAAAAAAGCATATAAAAATTGTCTCAAACATTGTTGAAAATTAAAAATCATCTAAGAGAAAGAAACAAAATTAATGTTGAAAAAATATTTCTATAACATCTGCCGCAAAGATCAAATAATATCAAAAATTGCTAAATAGTGATAACCGTATAATAATGACTTATGATTGGCGATTAAATAGAATATTTCTCAGATATTTAAATATTATTTTATTTCTATTTTTCCGGTATTACTGTAAAGTATTGTTGTATTTTCTTTTGAACTTAAAAGAAAGAGAAAATTAAAATTAATATAAAGAGAAAATGTAAAAGAAAAGTAAAACTAAATATAGAAAATTATACAACACTACAGTTAATAAACTCTTCTATCAATGTATTTGAATAATTGTGAAAACAATAGTATTAGAATAAATGAACAGTTTTTGAAAAATGATATGACACTATAAGTAAAAATATTTACCTCATAAGGTAATTAAGATTTCAAATTGTATTTCAAAACAATTAAATTTTACATATTTTCTAAATGAATAATTTTTATTAAGTACAGTTTCATAAATCATAAAAATGTATAAATGAATAATTATTAAAATAATAAATTGTTTTTCCTTTGACAATAATATATTACGTTTTGTTATTTTTGGTTTGGTTAATGCTTTAATGTTTATTTGATTCAAACAAAAATAAATCTAAATTATAAAAGTAATCGCTAATTTACAACAACAAACAATAATCACTTGACGTCTTACTAATAATATTTAATACTAAATGAGAATCCGCTAAATATTAATTTCTATCCCTCACATCTTATAACGACCGTAATTTTGTTATAATTACACTTAAATAGCTTTGCTATATTAACATTTCTAAACAGTTGTGTCAATTATGAATGAAATTATGATCTGTGGTGCTATTAATTATATAGTGACCAAACAACTCCATCAAAACCTCGCAAAGAATGATCATTAAGGAATTTATTGAAACGTAAACTCGATAACTGTTTGTAGTTAAATGATAAATTATAAGTAAGGACAACAGAATTCGGGTTCGCCCGAATTGCGATAGTTTATTTTATCTTCCTGGGAAACTTATAAATGCAGATTATATGATAAATTAAGTAAATTAAAAACCATAAATTTTGCGCAATTCCCCGAAATGATCAAAATTAAAAAATTTGTTGGTCAAATCTGAGGTGTTTTAGAGACACTTAATTTTTTATCTATATAGTTTTTAAAGGATAACTTCCCTGGACCAAAATTTTTTTAAAAAGAGATTTGAAATATCATAATTTTGTTAAATATATTAAAAAAGTATAATTTATTCATAGCCTAATTCGCCCCGAAAATGAACTTTTCACGCCCCAAATCCCTCCCGAATTTGGTAGTTTTTTACCTCGAATTTTGTTGAACCTAAACAAGCGCTTAATAATTTTTTATGGAACAGCACTTAAACCTGGACCCATAAAAACCGGTCCTAAGACATCCTCTTTTTTAAATTAATTAATTTTATTTCAATATATAAGGAACGACACTAATTACTAGAAATCCAAAAAAGTAACATGAGTTGTGTGCTAAACTATCACTATTAATAACTTTCAAAATTAACCAAATTAGTAATAATTATAGCACTTATTTTTTTAAAAGATTACCAAATTAGTAAATGTATGATAATTATTTAAACATCTTATTTTTTCTACTGATTTTCTTTACGTCTAGATTTAACTACTGTATGTTCTTATTTCGAGTCTCAATTTTAAATAATTTTGCTAAGGATTGGAATGATAAATAAAAATTTTGGTTGAAAGCAGGTTAAAATACAAGCATTGGATTTGCTATTTCGCACACCTGTGAATATTATAAGCCTTTTTCCTATAGTGATAATTGAAACCTAAAGTTTATAAAGATATATTTACTACAAAATATTAATGGATTTTAAGCTTATTTTTCAAAATAAAATTTTTAACTATTAGCAAATATAATATTAGCAAAATTATTTAAAAGTTAAGACTCGAAATAGTGATTGAAATATTTAAGATTTCATTTCCATTACCGTTCCATTACCGTACATAAGATTTTCATTACCGTTCCATTACCGGCAAAATCAAAATTATAAACTCCATTACCGTTCC
>JAQGAW010000897.1:0-23040 GCA_034698025.1 Phthiracarus crinitus
AATTTCATGTTTTTTGAAATAATATTAACGAAACTGTAAAATTTTGTTATAAATTTTATTTTTTTTCGCATTATAATAAAATATTTTTAATATAAAAATTACCATTAATTATTTTTTAGTATTTTTGATAATATTTATTTTTGTTTGTTTAACTTTTGTTATTTAATTTTTTGTGCATTTTTCTGGCTCGGATCTATTCCTGGCGGGACTAAATTGATCTCGCCTTAAAATTTTTATGTTTTTGCAGTCTAATAATTATAATATTTTTATATTTAAATAACTATTGTTCATATTGCTTAATTTTGAGTTTTCACATTTAATGTATCTTAAAATGTTTTGGTAATTATACTTTAAATTTAATATTAAAGCCAATACTGTATGAAGATACCTTTTTGGAACTCGTTTTAATAAAATATATTACAAACATTTTCGCTATAATTTAATAGTTTATTTCCAAAATATCTTAATATTCCAGCTAATTGTTCTGCTTTAGAAAGTGGTATTATTTTTGGTAAGTTATTATTATAAATAGGAATATCGCACAGAGAAGACATGTACAAACGGAACTAACAATCGGAACTTTAGAAAAAGGCGTAATAATTAATACTTAAATTAAAGGAATATAGAATTAACAAATTGTTTTATTACATGTAAAGGTATTTTACACAATATTTTTATAATATTACAAAATATTAAAGCGCTTAACAATCAATTAACAGTTGTTATATTATTTCAAATATATTGTACACATAAATTGACAAAAACGGCAAGATTTAACCAAATAAAAATAAAAAGCTGACAATTTTGTCGAACACCTGCTAAAACCTTCCGGTGGAATGCGTTTAAAATCATAAGTGCTAATACTTTTATCAGCAATTAATTTTAAATTCACATAATTATTATTTTATTGAAATTTTGTAATTTTTTGTTTTTATCATGGATTCGAGAATAATTTTGATTTTTCTTATCACTATATCATTAACGGCGTGCACATCTCCGAGCTCTAGTGAGTACACTATTTGCAACCTTTTTACTTAATAAACTAATGTTTTAATCAAATCGACTTTTTATTTGAATCTAAGATCAAAACGGATGGTTTTGCTACAATTCCAATGGATATTCTCCTTATAAATGCGTGAAAGCATTCTGTGGCACAAAACGGAATCACGATAGCGCTCAGTCTAGTTGTCTGTCAGAAGGCGGCAGTTTGTTAGAGATATACAGCGCGAACGATAATAATGCGGCTGTGAGTGCGATCGCGTTAAACGTGAGCTGTGCCACAATCACTAACTACTGGTTCGGAGCGATGGCATCGTACGGCTTATGTTACTGGTATCCGACCACGCAATGCAGAGCCGATTACGTGTATAAGGATTGGGCTTCCGGTTATCCCACGAATGACGACGATTGCGCGGTTTTCAATAAAGATAAATCGAATAACACAAACTGGACAAACCAACCGTGCACTCAAACAAAGTACTATGTATGCCAGAAGTTGTACTCCTCTAAGCCTGAGTGCAATCTAACCGTCGCTTCAAATTGTATATTAAGAGACAATGTCACGATTGATGATATTTATATATCGAACCTGAATTTGACGCCTAATATAGTGATCAAAAATACTAGACTAACAAACTTTACGAGTATTGGCAGTTCTTTTGATAATGTGACCATAATTAATAGCACACTCGAAGATATGGTTTTGAGAAATTCGTCGATGGAAGACGTTTATATAAATAATCAGATATCTAATGGGGTTATGATTAACGGTTCCGTATTTAAAAGGAGTTCGTTTCTGAACTGTTCGCACACTAATTTTGTGTTAAAAAATGCAGATATCGAAGACTTAAATGCCATACAATTTAATACTGTTAACTGTATACACACCAACTTAATAATTGGTTAATTTTATTTTAATTTTCCTATAGATTAACAAAAAAAAGTTTTTTGATAAACAGTAATATTTTGGTTGTTTTACAGCAAATGGAACCCAAATCTCAAATTTTACGACTAAAAATGAAACACTTATCGGATTAGTTATCGCGAATTCAGTATACGATGACGTCTACTATGAAAACTTTAATTCTAACGGCGGAAGAATTATCGACTCAACATTCGCGCGAAATAATTTCGAAAACATAGTGCGATCCAACTTAAACCTAACTCAGGCTAACTTTACCGATGTATCGCTGTCTGACTCGAGTCTAAACAACCACAACACGTTTATGGTAAAACTGACGCAATTGGATGCGAATAACTTTAATCTCGATAATGCGGTTTTCGATAATTTCGAAGCCGATAATATGGAAGTTAATTCGATTGACTTAAGCCGCGCACGTCTCGACTCTTGCTTTACTAATGTGGTTAATGTCTATCAAAAGATTTGGTTCTTCTTTTTTGGTGCGTATCATACGTTAACTTTAACGCAACCGATGGTCGATAAAGTTTTATTGTTATGTAACTTTTTTTAAACATTTTTTGAAAGTTTTTACATTAATATTTTCTTTGTATTTAATACAAGTAAACATATTTTTATTGTTTTATTTTTGTTTAAAATAAAATGCTTTCAAAGTAAAATTTTATTTATAATTGAAGATAAAATTTCTTATATTTATTAAACATTGAATGACGCGAAACAATATACATATATATTGATAAATACAGTCATATATGCAATGGACATCAATAAGTGTATTCAAACTTTTATCATCAAAATAAAATTAAAGTGCAAATTGTTTGCACTTTTATGTACAATCATTACACATATGACTCGTGTGACTCTCTTTGTAAGACATTTGTTGTTTTGACCCCCAAATATTTTTTTAATCGATTTGAAACCATAACATTTGAATAGAGAGATACGTTAAAATTGAGATCATATAATCAACAGAACAAACATATTTTAAACTTTGTATATAATTAAGTAAATATAAAATCTGATTAAATGATTAAATGTATTACATATTTACAAACAAATACAATTGACAGTACAAACCACTGTCAAACTAATTTCCATTTTTCGTTATCATTAAACTATTGCACACTTACTCAACGGAAAGTTAAGACGCAATTAAACTCTTAATAAAGAAAATATATTTATTCATAAGTTTAATCGAAAAGAATAATTAAATAATGTGCATAAAAGACAGGCAAATCGCTTTATTGGGTTGCAGTGGTGTCGGAAAATCGACGATATCATTACAGTTTTGTGCGAATACGTATGACGAACATCACGTGCCAACAGTTGAGGATAGATTTGTTAAATTATTTACAATCGAAAAACAAGAATACAGAGTAAGAATTTTGGACACAATGGGACAAAACAAATGGTCATATATTCCTCTCGAATATGCAATGGAAGTGAATGGCTATTGTTTGGTTTATAGCATAGATAATCGTAACTCATTCGAAATGGTTGAGGTATTACACGATAAGTTACTTAATATGACAGGAAATATTGAACTTCCGGTCACTTTAGTCGGCAACAAATGTGATCTGAGTTTATTAAGATCCGTATCCACTGAAGAGGGCGAGCAATTGGCGAAAAATATGGGAGCAGTTTTTCATGAAATAAGTGCAATGAAATATGAAGATGTAATTGAATTAATAAAGAATATTCTGTTATATATTGACAATATTTCTTTATATGAAAGACAAGTTTCTCGCGGACAAAGTGTGGTATCGGTAGACAGTGGTCCGTCACAAGAAACTCAAAGCACTGAAGAACAAGGCTTGAAAAATGAAATGTATGAATTGGAGCCAATAAGTGCTGTAAGCTTATCAATGGAAAGCTCCACACAAACTTCAATCGTACGCTCAATTCGTAACGTTGAAAGAAAACGTTGGGGTTGTCATTGTATTCTATGTAATTGTATGTAATTTCTGTTTTTTATATTATATTTATCTTTATTTTTAAATTAACTTATTATTATTTAAAATCAAAAAATTTAATATATTTCTTGTTTGTTCAAATTAATTATTCAAAAATTAACTGATAAAAGCATAATATTTTAATTTATATATAAAGTGTTAAACACATTTTTAATTATATTTTTATTATAAACGTTTAACTTTTACAATAAATTGTTTTAAACAAATACATATTTATTTTATAGCAACGAACAAGTGTTCAAGTTTTGCATTAAGTCATAAGACAATATCGAATAATTTGGTCGATTTCCTGAAGCAATATCCCAATAATATCTGTGCGAATTGAACTGCGCTTCGATAAAACCGAGATTATATGTGATTAATTCTATATACTTATCGCGTTCACTATCCATCAAATATTTTATATTGATTTCGTAATCATAGATAAGTTTGTTAACAATTCTGCAAATTTCTGCCATCGCTTCCAATCTATTGAGTTTCGGATACATATTCTGTATAATACTAACAATGTTTAGATAACTTTGTTCTTTCGATCGAATTTCTTTATCGAAAGATAGCACGTCATTCATCATTCGATTAAAAACAGCGATTATTGTAACCCATGGATCAAATGGAGGCAAAACAGTGTAATCGTTTGCGATAAACGCTTTCGTAGATTGAGTGCCAACAGTGTATGGCAAACAATTCATGTATTCGTCTATTGATATAATGCGGTTTTTTCGTTTAAGCGCACTCTCTTTAAGCGTATAATCAAAATGAATGTCTGCACCAGAATATAGATTTTCGAATACAATTGGACCCATAATTGGTAAAACTCTACCGGAAATGTCGTGCAATATTTTCAGAACAGTATTTGCTTCATCAAAATAGTTTCTAACTTCTATTGAATAACTCGAATCGTTTTTGTCAAATAACTCCAATTTCTCATATCTGTGCGCTTTTTTGAATTTTTCGCATAAATCGTGATTAAATTCGGTTAAAGACGGATCGATTAGTTTATCTGTCAGATCGTCATACAGATATCCATGAATAAGCCATTCGTGATAACATGACAGCTGTTCGATACTCTTAGCGCACGTTAACGCTGCCATTAAATCAGTTCTGATATTAATAATTTTATTAAAATACTTTGATCCCGGTTTTGCGACATTAAATCGCGTTAAAAGTTCAATTCCTTTCGATTTTATTTGTTCGTAATTTGAACTGAGAACAGGTATGAATGCTTCGGGAATATAAACTAAAAGACGTTTTTCGCGATCAATTCCATGCTTAGCAGCGGAATAATCACATGTCATCATCGCTTTAGTGCCCGAATGTTGCTGTTTATACACACGATTCAAGTCTATTCTTTCTAAATTAAAGTTAAACTGTTTTAATCAAATTTTTAAAAAATTTATTATTTCTTTACCCGTTGAATATTTTGTATTCATTACAAGTCTAAATAGTTTTTTCTTTACTGTTAAAGTTTCAGCAATTATAACTCTATTTAAAAAATTCATTATTATAATCGAATACAATTTTTAAAATAAATTTTTCATAATCCACTTTTCATTTATAGCTTTTACAACATTGTCAGAAAATTCACAGTTTCCGCCAATGTTTACTGTACCAGATGTGCCATTACCGTTGACAACACATGTTTAGTTCAATTGTTTAAGTGTTAATTTTGTAAATGTCATAATTAAGCTAAAAAGCTATTATTTAAAGCTTTTTTATGTTTGTTCCATATAGTGATGAAAATCAGCTCGAAATTCTGAGTTTTAGTTGAGCTGTGATCTAAGAGGAACTATTCAAAAATTTTTAGAGCTGAGCTGGATATTGTAGAAGCTGAGCTGAGCTGATCAGCTAGAATTAGCTTTTTTAAATGTGTTTTGTATGAAATATTTTAATTATACTGATTTGATTTTTTTTATAAAGATTTCAGTTTAGATTCTAATGAATCGGTTTTAAATGAATAATTTATTTATTCAATCAATTTTGAATTTGGAATAATATTTAATCTGCATCAGGCAACAGAAAATTTAAAAATACTTTAAACAAAAACAGCTCGATATACCGAGTTTGAGCTGAAATCTGAGATGAGCTCGAGCTGAATACTTGATAGCTAAGCTGATAAGTGCAGCTCTAAAACTTTTAAAAAAGCAAGCGAGATAAATTTTAGGATAGCTTAGCTCTAGTTCCATACATGACAAAAAATATTTAATAGAGAAAATTTAAGAGCTTAATCTTTCGTTTCAAGAAATATTTTAGTTCAAAATTATTATATTAATTTCATTATTCATATAAACAATTCACGAAATAATATTTTGAAATTGAATGTCTTTAAAATATATTTACTAGAGATGTCCATACGTGTCAGAACTGACAAGATTTGCGCGAATTAATAGATATGCCTGATTTATAACTGTCTAATTTTCGTCACAGTTTTGGCAATTGTTGAGCCAAAAAGGTTGCACTGCTATTACGCAAAGTTATGACATAATGACTAGCAATGTCGACGATATTATTTAAGCCATTTCTTAAAGTTCACATGAGAAACAGTAACTGTTACGACAACTGTATTATTTTTGTTTAGTAATTTTCTCTACAAATATTTGTTAATGTGGCCCATAATGATTAAGTGTTCGTTTAATAGATATTAAATCAATAAACGTTTCAACTTATGTAACTCGAGTTATTCATAAAAGTGAATTCATTTGTATTTTGTTTCTATCGGTAAGTTTGCTTTGTTACCAATTGTTGATTGCAGTATTAATACCGTAATTGTTTTTATATTTATATTTTGTTGCGTCTTTTCTTGTCAATAGAAAAATATATATACGAACGCTAAATTTTATAATTTGTATTATCAATACTTTGATAAGAATTTGACAAAGAATATTTTATTTATTTATACACAATAATAAATCAGACTTTCAAATGTTTACACTTAACCCCTTTTGAGAAAATTGACTGATATTCAGTGAAAACTCTTTGGTAAATTTTAAAATTTCTTTGAAATTAATAGCTCAAATCTTTGATCATTCTTTTGAAAAATCTAAAGTTTTTCAAAAGTCTAAGGCAAATCTTTGAAATAAAATACGATATAAATTATATCATATAATACTAAAATTATTAGAGATGAACATTTTTAACGGTTAATATTTAACTTTAGCAGTTAACCGGTTAAAGTTAAGGTTAAGAGTTAAACATTTTAGGAATAGTTAAGTTAAAAGTTAAAATTTTTTTAACCTTTTAAAGTTAAAATATTACAAAAATTAACCGTTAACTTTTTTGACTAGTAAAAAATAGTTTATTTGCTAAATACTTATTAAAATCCTATTTAAATTCTTTTACTTTATAATTTACTATATGTTTTGCAAAAATATCTATTTAAAACGATGAATAAAGAGTTGAAATAATAATATCTTAATTAATTAAAAGCTAATTTACTTATTAATCTATGTTTAAAACCTAAAAATAGGTTAACCGGTTAACCCTGGGGATAATAAAGTTGCAGCTGAGGTTAAAAATTTAATAACCTGTTAAAGTTAAAAGTTAAGACATTTTTACGAGTTAAGGTTAAAGGTTAAATAAAATCTTTAACTTTTAACCGATGTTCATCTCGAAAAATTATGATTTATTTAATAAAAGTGTACATAAATACTGGTTAGTTGTACGTTCTATTTTGGTGAAAAATACTTTTAAAATACTAACTATTAAAAGTTAATTAATAAAAACATTTCTTTGATAAACATTAAAATTCTTTGACGTTGTCTGATCAAATAATATTTTACCCATTGCTCATAACTGTGTTAGAATTTTTATTTGTATATAATTGTATAAAATAATGAAGATTTTAATTCAATATTTTATAATAATAAAAAAGCATATTATCATTTGTACAAATATTACGAAGCGCTTAACGGTAAATGCTTTAACAGATAGAGAAACAAGAATTCAAATTTAGCACATATGTCAGTGTGATTGCGAGTAAGGTTGCGACACACAAACACACATATAATTGTGCTCTTCGTGCACACATTTTCATTTCTGTAGCGGTATTCCGCACATGCGACACATTGTTAGCTTTTTTGTCATATGTCCACAATGTTTTGGAACATTGTTTAGTTTTTAATAAATGATTAAAATACATTTTCTTATACAGAATATTCAAACAAATAAATATTAACATACATTAGGTTTTAAATATTTCCAATGCTAATAATATAAGCAAATAAATTAATTTTAGTGAATAATTGGAAAACAAAATATAGTTCCTATTTGAATGCTAAATTCAGAATATTGAACATAAAAAAATTAAAATTTGCTCCAAAAATTGATTTTAAATCATTTAACATAAAATATGGGTGCTTTCAAACTTAATGTGTGCTCTAAATAAATAAAAAACAAAAAAAAACTCAGTAAAACTTTCGACAAGAATCTAAATATAATCGTAATGGAAAGCAACAGAATTGAGCGCATGTATGCGAAACGAGTGCGGTTTAGTAGTATATTCCTATCCATACACACACACGCGTTCTTTCTCTCTCGCTCTCTGTTCGCTAAATTCTTCTCAATCTCATGGTTATTGTATGCCAAAAACATTTTGATTCATTACCAAATACAGACTGAACGCAGCACACGATTTCGCATTCGCATCGCTATTACACGCTCTTTCGAACGTTCGTCGAAGAGTACTCTTCGGCATATAATTTTAAACTTGTTTATCTCTGAATTGTTTTAGCACTTTAAAACTATTTTTGATTGATTTATTCATTATTATTGTTACCCGTTATTATTAGGTAAGATTATTTGAAAATTCGGAACAATTTTAAAATAAATAAAGTGTTTAGTCTTTTGGGAACTGTTTTCAGACGAATTTAGTACAAACTTATCCGTGAAATCTGTGTGCTATGAAATTTAAATGCGATTTTAACGCAGTGTTAATCGGATTTATTTAACTCAATTAAAATCTTGTTAAATCGCTTTATATTATTATTATTATTACTATTATTATTTGATTAAACATATGCTTTTTCTTAATGACACTTACAGGCAATAGAGCTTTAGCTCTTTGCTCTATCGCTAGTCATGTCATCTTACAGAAGCTCTTACAAGTCTACTTCATCCGCATATAAATATAGCACCGATGGTAAGTGTAAAACCGTTTTTATTTTGTTTTCGTTTTGTACTAATAATACACATTAAACACATCATTATTTTTTTTCAATTCTCAATTTCCATTCTAAAAATTACATAATAAAATTTCGCCTAAAATATTCCCTAAAAAAATAACTTTATATAATCAAATGAATTCACATATGATTTACTTGCTATTCGTTTTTAAAAAATTAATCAAACAAAATTAATATTATTAATTAAATTTTCGTTACAAATTAGTAAGTAAAATATAAATTACTAATTAATTGTTTACTGCAACGAATAAATTTTCACGTTTTGATCAAAATCATAATTCAATAACGCATTATGCGCTCGATTTCAGGAATTAATATTCCAATCATATATTGAAATTCTCTTAAAGCACGTTAATGTTGCATCAGTTCTGATATTAATAATTTTATCGAAATATCTCGATCCCAATTTCTACCATTAAATAGCATGTGATCATTACCTTTGTGGCTGATTCTTGTTGTTAATACTCATACTATTCTTTCTAAATTAGAACTTAAAAAGTTTTAAAAATTTTTGATTTATGCAAACAAGTTTACTATTTCGTTATCATTGAATATATTTAAATAGATTATTCTTTACTGTTAAGGTTTCCTCAATTATAACTTATTTTCTCAAATTTATTTTTACATGAGAATATGTTTTGGTAATAATGAATTTTCCAAATCTGACTTTTCATATAAATATATAGTTTTTATTATATTCAAAAATTCTAATAATAATTTGAATGTAAATGTATGTAAAGCTGACTCAAAATCACGAGTTTCATCGACATATCGTTCATCAAATCGACCATTGCTTGACACAGACACAGGCAGGTCTTCCACTTCTCGCAGATCCACAGCAATATCCACCGATTACGGCACTGGTAGACATACATCGCGCGGTATTTCAGGGGACGACGATTATGGATCAGTTCCTAGTAGTGTACGCCACTCCACACGTCTATCGAGTCGATTAGTGTCCGCCGATGACGAACACGACACGGGATACGCGTCGCGATCGACGCGTCAATACAGTCGTACGACGAGTGACGACAACTACGATATCTCTACGCGAACCACGAGAGCATCTCATCGTTTATCGTCCGCTATCGATGACGACAAATACGGAATATCGTCGAGCAGTCGAGTAACGCGATTGAGTAGTAGTGGTGGCGGCGATGATGAGTACGGTTACGGAAGTAGATCTCGTAAACGACTGTCTAGTGATCACAGTTCACTGTCAGATACTTCGGACTTGCGTTCGATGAAACGACACATTTCCTCGGATTCCAGTAAAGACGTTGATTCGAGTATTAGTGTCAGCTATCGAAGCACGAGATTAGAGGGTGGAGTGGGTGTTGGTGTTGGCGATGCGGGAGGTTATCAGTCAACCAAACTATCGATTAGTTATGATACAGATGGTGGTTCGTCCACGCGATCCACTGCTACCGTAAAGGTAAGATCAGTTTCGCCAAATATTTGTAGATCGCTTCTGTTTTAAGCGCTAAATTCGGATTTATTTCCGTAATGCTAAAGCGAGTCTTGACAGCCGTTAGAAAAAAAACTGCGCGAATACTAAACTAGATCTGTAGAGTCAAGTTTTTCGGAACTGAGTTTTGAGTTTAAAATATTTTTAGTTTGGCAAAACAGTATTTTGCTTTTTGGCCAAAAACGCAACATTTTGAGCTAAAAATAATGATTTAAGCGTTTCTTACTATTCATCAAACGGTAGTAAATAGTAAACAATGGTGAATGATTTAAATGTTTCGTAAATTACTTAATGGGCGAAAAATGTGTTTGCGTTTGCAGGACTAGTGTCACATATTTTCCGAGGTATTTGTCGATCGCAATCAGTTTTGATGTGACGAGTTTAAGTCAATACACAATGGCGTTAAGACTTTAAAATAACAGAAGGAATAAATTTTTAGACATCTGTCAGAGAATTTGCTATTAAATTCTTAAATTTTTTAATATAAATAAATACTGGTTTTGAAAACAAAACGGTGTTTGTCTGGATAAGTATATTTGTTTGAAATGAAAATGGTTTGTGAGATAATAAATATCAAGACTTAACGATCTAAATAAATAGTCAATATAATAGTTTTCGATAAACAGATGGTTAAATAAATAATTTCAACGCCAAACTACAGTAATTTGAATAAATAAACTTTTCGCTCATTGTTAGCGTTTTTTTATTATGAAAAAATCGCAAAATTTATTTTTTTTTGCGCTCAAGTATATTTGAATATAATTTAAAATGTTCTTTTTTGCGAGAAAATAATCGAATATTACCGAAATTGAATTAACATTTTTGTTATAACATTTATTTTATTATTGTTGTCAAAACCCATTTGAAAGTTTCTCAGATTCTGGCGTTTATTATTTTGAACTCTTTTCACTTTATTTAATGTCTTAACTATTATTAAACTTTCGAATTTTGATTTTTGTTAAACAAAGAAAAATAATAGTTGCACAGAGTTGCACAATTTTCGTTCAAAAAAATCTAGATTAGGTCAAAATACCCAATAATAAACTCATTCACATGTATGTCTAAATTCCACGCAACAAATATAGCATCACATTATTGCGTTAGCTTTCATGTCGCGGATTATTTTTCTTTGTATGTTCAAACAGAGATGTTTGCTGTCTGAATAGCTGACAGATTATTGATTTGGCCACACTATTGCCAAATTTTCTGAATTTATTAGATATCACATCGGGTCTGACGTTATTGGTAGGACAGGACCGATTCGAGCTATAAAGTAAAAATATTGGTCTTTGTTTTAAAAATAAATTTTTGGCATAAACTAATTTGAATTTATGTTAATCAAACTTTAAAATAAAATAATAGCTCTGTTAAAAACTGATATGATTGTATGAAAGTCAAAAGTAATAAATCAAGATATTATGGTATATATATATAATTTAACTTGGATTAAATTTTCTGTATATCGAGTTTTTTTGCTCAGTATTAAAAATATGATCAATTAAACATTTGAATCAATAATTAATTTATACTGAGATTGGGTAAAATTCATATTTTTCCATTAATTTAATTGATTGTTTTTAATTGATATGTTTAATAGTTTTTAAATATATTAGCATTTAAATCATTTAGGATTAATAATATTATTCAAACCGCACTAATATTATTTAAATAATTGCAATGCAAACATCGCATTATTAGCTGAAATTCTTGCTTACAAAATATTCTATTATAAGCATAGCTGATTTATGGCCCTGACCTGATAAGTGCAGTATCGACCCTCAAAACATCAAATATATCTTCGAATTGCTTACTTGGCAAATAAATATTGCGCATCTAAATTACTGACATTCAAATACTATTAATTCTTTAATTATATTTAATTTTTATATGACAAATTAAATTATTTTCATTGATTCATAAATTCTTTTAAGGGGTAATACAGTTTTTCTGTTTGATACACATTCTATTAGACTTTGTGCGTTGTGTGCTATGCTATGCGTATGATCAAAATTAGTTATTTTTAAGAATCGTGATGTACGCTATTTATATCGCATTTTTAACGCCACACTTAAATTCGTTTTTAAAATTCAATGTTTTATTGTGTTTATGGCACACATGTCTATACATTAGAAAATTAATAATAATTTATACGTAAGAGATTGAAAGTTTATTTTTATCATTTCGCCTGATTTCTATTAAAATATTTTTACCGAAATATCTTATTTATTTGAATATTAATCAAGTAAAAGAACAAATATTCACTATGAGTTCACTTTGATTAATATACTCTGTTCAGATCAATAGTATGATCGATAGATTGTATTGGCATTTTAAGTAATGATTGAGGACAACCAAATTCGGGTTCGTCCGAAACCTGATTGATTTTATTATCATTCGTGGACGTCTATAAAAAATTGTTTGTATAAAGAATTAAGCAATTTAAAGCTTATTTATTTTGCCCGAATCCCCCGAATATCCACTTTTGCCCGAATTCCCCGAATTTTTACTTTGCGCCCGAATTGCCCCGAAAAGTTAAACTTTAAAAAAATATCAATAAATTTGTTAAAATTTGAGAGATGAGGCCAAAAATGAAAAATAGTTTTAGTAAATAAGATAAGTCTCTTAATACTTTTGTCAATATTAAAAATATATTGTTCAAATTTGATGAATTTTTAAATAAACGTGTTTTTAGACTTAGACAGACAAATTTTTCAAGTTTTTAAAAAGTTTTTGAGAAATTTTTAATTTTGTTAATTATTTTTGCAAATTATATAATTATGCATAACCCGAATTCGGTTGACCTAAGTAATGATTTTATTGTTGCCCAAATATATTTATTTTAATTTTTAAACAATCAGTTACTTTTAATTTATATTGTTTTATCAAAAAAGTTATATAGTAGAAACTTTGTTTTAAATATTACAGAAGTGAGTGTTTTGAAAGATTTGTGTTTTGAGCGTCACAAGTACGATGAAAGCGCATCACTAATTTGAACACAAATAGTTAAATCTATGTTAATGTTAGCCTGCAATATTTTAAAATTCATTTTATCCAATTTTTGGCTATTTTTAGATATTTAGCTAATATTTGGCCATTATAGCCATTTTCAAAATCCCGAAATAAATATAAAGACTACTCACAGATATTCTGACAATCGGATATGTCAAATCTATTAGCTCAAAGTGAGTTAAAAAGTAATTAGTAAATGAATTTTTGATATCTTAATAGCTCTATCTTTTAATAAACTATTTATACAGTGTTTTAAAATAATTATTAACTGGTACTCTTGTAAAAACAAATTGGAAAATTGTAAGCAGTGTACCACTAACAGATATTTTAGTTATCTTTTTGTGTTCTTGAAATCCTACCCAAATAAGTACAGTTACTCATCGCGAATCTTATATTTAAATTGTATTAATAGTAAAATAATATTTGTTGTCAAGCGGTTCTGAACGTTTATGCCAAAATTATTAAAATGAATTAATAACTAATTTTATAAAATATTTTTTTTCCTTACGAAATCTCGCTCCTCCGAAATCTCATAGAAATTAAACGATAATTTTTTAAAATTTTGGCTAAATTTAAGGGGTAAAAAATTTAATAAATTTTCTCAATTTCAATTCTAAATTAATGGAGTTGAAAGCGGAATTAACTCTTATTTTACACTCAAACTAAGCCCCCAAAAAATAATTTTGTTACTATTGGTCTGATTCCTTAGTGGTAAAATTAGCGTTCCCGCCACTCTCATCAGCAATTCCTCAAATTTACACAAAATAAACCAAAATCTTATGATAAATATTATAAAAGGTAATACGAAGGTAATAAAGGGTATATAAAAATTTAAATAAATAAATATTACCAGCATGTTTTAAAAACCATTTGAAACTATTTCATCAATTAATTTGAAATCGATTATACCGTTCGGATCATAAGTTTGGAATAAGGCAAATAAAAATCACCAAAGATTGGATAAACAATGCTTTACTGCATAGTAGACTTGTAAACGGATATCCGAAATGTCGGGTTCGGGTCGGATATCCGACAAAATCGTCGGGTCGGGTCGGGTTCGGATATAATCCTGTCGGGTTCGGGTCGGGTCGGTTATTTAAATTTTTAGAGCATATCCGATTTATCCGATTTTTTAAAAATATTTACAATCTCTTTAGTAAAAATTGATGAAAAAATATACAATTTTTTTTATTTTCAATCTTATTTGTAACAAAACGTTAATTATATGTTCTAATGCTTTATTAATAGTCAAAATTAGGTGACAATTTTTATAATAAATCTTTGAAAAATTATTATGAACAATAAACTAAAGATTTTCGGATCGGGTCGGATACAGCCGAGTCGGGTTCGGGTTAAGAAAATTCGATCGATTTACAAGTCTAGTCCACATCAAATTATTAGATGTTATAAACATTCTACACAATCCTTAAAATCGCATTTCATTTATATGTTGAGAACGTATGTGATTATTCAAATCAATCAATGATACAAATTTCATTTCACAATCATTATAATTACATTTATATCGTTTATATCCTAAATGTCGATTTCTATGTTGTGTTAATCCTGTCTTTTGTTTAAAACTTTTATCACATCCTTTAAAATCACATTTAAATAATTTTTGTTCACTGTGTACGTGTGAATGACTTTTTAAATGTGATTTTGTTAGAAAACTCTTGTTACAATCGTTAAATTCACATTTATATGGTTTATAATTTAAATGAATTAATTTATGCTGCTTTAAGCTTGAACTTTGTTGAAATAGTTTATTACATTTATTACATTTGAAGAATTTAATATTCAAATGACTTCTTTGGTGACGCCTTAAACAAGAAGAATGATTAAATCTATGTCCGCATTGAGGCCATACACACATATATAGTCTTTTGTTGACATGTATTGCTTGATGTGATTTAAAACATTTTTTATTATTAGTTTTATATTTGCATTCATTATAATCACATACAAATCTAAACGAATTTAATTTACACTCTATTTTCAAGGAGTTATTATTGGTTATACGATCACACGATTTAATATATTTAATATAAACTTTGCATATCTTATATTTCATATTTTCTTTATAATAATAGCAATTATTATTTGGAAATTCTTTATTAGTTTTATAATTATCATCACAAATATTATTACTTAACAAATTATTATGGTTTCTCAATAAATCAATATTTTTATAAATCTGTTGCTGTATTTCACACATTTTCAACATTAGTGAAACTTTTTCAAACATTTCTAACTTATATTTATTACACACTTTTAAAGACATACTATTTTAATGATAACACAGTATGATTTATATGATGAAATATTTGTTTAGTGAACTTCTCTTGTTTTTAAACACAAAAAAAATACAGTTAAATCAATCACATTGTTTCTTACTGTTAACATTAGTTTACTGACTCTCATTTGTATCCGTTAAGTCCGAAAATATTTAAGAAGGAAAACAATAACCAATTGCTATTTGTAATTAATTTTAAAATATATATAATCTCTTATTATACTATACATTTTTCTATAGTATACTTATATCCACTAATAGACAACAAGACTACAGATTATCAATTAGCCTCTAATACATAAATAGGTCATAACTGAATTCATTGATTTCCTCCTTAAATATTTAGAACAAGATTAACTACTGATTCATTTTATGCTCTTGTGTTTCTCTAACTATAAATTAGGAACGAGAAAAAAGGGAATAACAAACAGTAGGGAATAGTTTTAAAAATCGAAATTAGTGTGTATTTATAAACTTAATTATTAGATTGAGTCAAATAAGTATAAAGTAATCATTTGTATAAAGTTATCATTTTATAATAATATGTTTTCTACAGAAGTGTGTAATAATTATATGATAGAAATGTGTGAAAAAGTGTAACTAATGTTGAAAATGTGTGAAATACAGCAACAGATTTATAAAAACAATCAAATTATTGAATAATAGGACAAATTAATTTATGCATACATTTGTATTAAATTTATTTAATACAAATATTTTAACAAAATATGTTAAGGTAGAAATTATTTTTTTAAGCTCCAAGCTCAAGTTCAAGCTCAAGATCAACATATTTTTCTGAATCTCAAGCTAAAGCTCAGGTTAAAAATAATAATCTCAAGCTCAATCTCTGGCTTTTAACTTGTCAAGCTCAAGCTTGGTATAATTAAGCATTTTACCATCTCTAATCGTGAGTTATTATTGTAACTGATGGCAGAGTTATTCGAGAATTTATCATATATTTTTCTAAACAATGTAAATGCGATTTTAGTAATAAAACTCAATTCTCAATTCTGTAACGCCAAACACAGCAATCAATGAACTCAAATTATTTGGTTGTATAAATTGCGCAATTTACAAATTCAGTAGGCAATATGTGCAAATTGCGTACGCAAAATGCGCAATTTTCGAAAAATTCTATTATATTTAAATTTTAAAACAAAGTCTAAAAATGCATAAAATAATGGAATAAAACCTCATTCACCTTATTTTTAATTATAAAGTCTTTAATTTAAGTTAAAGGCTACTAAATTTCCTGAAATTCTACAAAATTTGTGAATTTAAATATATTTCAAATAATATTTTCATTGTTTTTATATGCAGTATTTTTCGCAATTTACTCACAATTAGTAAATTGCGCCGCAATTTGCATTCGCAATTTGCGGCGCAAATTGCGAAGTGCAACCCTGCAATTACTGTATAAGTTTAGCGGTTTAATAATTTATTTATTAAAGGTCAGCTCGTAGAAGATTTCGTAGTTGGCCCCTTTTTCATACAAACATCTGTTTATTAACGACACATATTTGATGTGAGCTTTGTCTAAACAACGATTAACTTTAACATAGATATGTGTGTAACAAAATTGCATTTACAATGCATTGATGTTTTCCCCAACAAATAAATACGAATTGGATAGGATTTAAAACTTCCTAAACCACCCTTAAAATAACGCTAAAAATTTTTGAATAGTTTTCACGCAAGCCTCGGACCAAGATCTAAAACTTTCCTGCTAATGGTACATATGAAAAGAAGGCAAAAAGCTCAGAGTGAGCTTAAGCTAGCTTGAGCTGAGCTGAGTTTGAAGCTCGATTTTTTATGTTCAGGAGCTTGAAGCTCTAGCCACAAGCTCAATGTAAATTGAGCTTCAAAAATAAGCTCAAGCTCGGCGACTTGAACTTATTGAGCTTTATACAAAAATTTTTTAAATTGTTTATTGGTTTATAGTGCATATATTCATTAAATCTAATATTACTAATGATCGGAAAAGCTCAAAGTGAGCTTAAGCTAGCTTGAGCTGAACTGAGCTTGAAACTCAAATTTTTGTTGTTTAGAAGCTTTAAGCTCAAGCTCAAAGACCACCTTATTTTTTAAAGCTCAAGCTCAAGCTCACGGATTTTGAGTATAATTGAGCTTTTTGCCATCACTACCTATATGTTACCGTTTGGTCAGAATATCTTTATAAAAAAATATCCTTATGATTTTAAACGTATAATAAGAACCATTAATAATGAGCAACGGTTTGTTATATATGTGAAAAAATATTAATAAATGTTTATTTTACGGCTTATTAGATTAGTTTTATAGTTTTAATATAATATTTTATTAATTTTATGAATATGCTAACTTTAAATGCTGTATTAAACTCCATTTGCATTAATCAAATATGTGTTTAAGATTATGAATTGTAGGATTTATGAATAATCATTCATTTTGTAAACACTGCATACATACAGCAATTTCATATTCATACCATACGCGTTCTGATTGATAACGTACACCAGTCTGAAAACTGGTTGTCGTTCAGACACATAACGTTCGCGTGCAGTTACTTAACGTACTAACTTTATTTTATACACTTTTTACATGCGAATTTATAGTATTTTTAATTTTATTTTCACAAATTATCGTTGATTAATAAAATATTTTAACTAAATTGTAAAACACAATGTAATATATTTGTTTAGATTTGATTGTCGAACAATATTATCCGTGACTTTTATTAAATAAAAACTTTCTTTAAATTATATTCACAACAAGTTTCGGGTTTTTAATTGGACACTTCGTCAGGTCTTACGTTCAGATATCTTATTCTAGTTATTTTATATTAAATTAACTCGTTAATATTTTTCTTCCAAAAAAGTGAAACAAAATAAATAATTTATAAGCGATTGTGTTGTTTATATCAGGGTTTTCCAAGGTGTGATGATATAGGGAGTGTCTCCTTTCTGATTTTATTTTTTCAAAATTCTAGGGGAGAGGGGTAAACTCATTAGATTTAAACGACAATTTTTTCATTTTTAACCAAAAACGCATCAAAATATTCAATTTGTTGTTTCCTTGAATTTCAAAAATTTGGGGGAGGAGGTATACGGGGGCTAGAACCCCCTCTTGGAAAACCCTGGTTAATATCATTACTGCGAAAACGCATATATCCGGATCTAAATGGATAGATAATGATTAATTAGTGATTAATTAGTGATGAGAATAAGCTCAAGCTCATACCAGCTTTCTTAAGCTCAATGCAAAGCTCAATGCAAAGCTCAATTAACCTTTTCGAGTTTAGTAATTCAAATTTAAGGTCAAGCTCAAGCTTGCAATACTGAGCTTTATGAAATTAGATTGAATCTATGTTTATATTTTTTTTGCAAACTATCTGATATTATTTATTTTAAAATGCAGTTTCGTAATTACTAAGGTTTGTATTTTCGTGGAAAATACCACATTCTTTTAATTATATTAGGGGGAGTTTATTATGGTAACATCTATTAAAGATAACACTTTGAATAAAAATGGTTTAATTTTCCCGAATTTTTCAGTTTTGTACAATATTCCCGGATATGCACATAATCTGAAAAATGTGCCCGTTTCTGGAATATTTATCAAAATATCGTTAAAAATAGAGAGTTAGTATTTAATAAATTTCCAAATTCGATGCAAAAGTATTAAATTAGAGCATCAATTATTTTCGTTTTAAGAAAATGTTTATAAGTTTTAATGATTTTGCTTATTTTAGAAATAATTTTAGTTTAAAAATATTTTGTACTTGAAAATTGAAAAACTTTTTCCCGGTTTTAATACCAATTTTGTTGCCGGTTTCCTCCCGTTTTAAGCACTTTTTATTCCCGGAAAATACTAACCTTAGTAATTACATATTGCAATACTAAAATACATTAGTTTATGGAAAATAATTATGCTTAAAATAAATCAAATTTATTCATGCAAATATAAATTATAAAATTGGTTTAAACTGAAAATTTAAAACTATTATTGGAATCACTTGAAGGTGAGTTTATTTTTGAAATTGATAACGAATGCACAAAAAGAAAAATTATGGAACCGAAGTGGGTTTTATAATTGTTATAAGCTCAAGCTCAAGGATTTTCTGTTTAATATAAGCTTAAGCTCAATTGCACTATGATTTTAGAAGCTCAAGCTCATTGTATCACAGTTTTTGAGCTCAAGTTCAGACTTATTCTCATCATTAATAATGAAATTATAATCTATATAAAATTGATAAAAAAATAATCGGTTTATATTTTAAGCAATATTTACGAAATAAAAAAGGAATGTTTTCAAAGAATAGACGCGTTAAAATTTGTAAAACACTTTTTATATGATAAGTTCGCACACGAACTCATTTAACTAGTTTTCAATAGTTTTTCATCGTGAGACTTCGTTATTAATCAAAATTTTCAGTTTATTTTTTATTAAGTTTTAAATCGTGTTATAAAAAGCTTATAATCCAATTATTTAGAACAATTGAAAACAAATTTCCAATGTATTTATATTTTTTTAAATGTATAAATAAAACATTTATATAATATTTAATTTATAAAAAAAATCAAATTAGAAGGAAAAACTAGGTGAGCATAATTTTCGAGTAACTAACGACAAATCATGAACGAAAAATTAAGTTTTTCAAAAATCCAAGGGAATAGAGCTTATCTGTTCAAATCAACAAAAATTGAGTAACATCTAAAATTAATAACGAAAAAACTTAATTCAAATTATGCTTGCTTTCCGTAGGAATTGTAAACTGGCTGTGGCTGTCGGTTAGAATTAAACGACTGTGATGGCGGTTGCGAGTAATACCGTAATTTCGTATATCGTTGTTCGGCCCACGCTTTTTCCTGTCCGTCAATTTCGACATTAGCGGGTCTACTTTTTTCGATACCGGGCTCGTTAGTCTTGACTCGCGCTCTGAAACCTCCCTTATCGGCAAAATATTCCACTAATCGGTACAAACCATAGCCGTTTGTGTAACCATATGAACCTTTAACGCCGCCATAGCCATCTCCAGACTCTTGCCTTGTAAGCGATGTTCCATATTTGTCTTTCGTTTCATAGCCATAGCTGTAAGGCGTTGGTCTGTCGTACGACTGGTCGTAACCATTATTGCTTCCGCTATTGCTTCCATAATTGTTTCCATTATTGCTTCCATAATTGTTTCCATCATTGCTTCCATAATTGTTTCCATCATTGCTTCCATAATTGTATCCATTATTGTTTCCATAATTGTTTCCACTATTGCTTCCATAATTGTTTCCATCATTGCTTTCATAATTGTATCCATTATTGCTTCCATAATTGTTTCCGTTATTGCTTCCATAAGTGTTTTCATTATTGCTTCCATAATTGTTTCCATTATTGCTTCCATAAGTGTTTTCATTATTGCTTCCATAATTGTTTCCATTATTGCTTCCATAATTGTATCCATTATTGCTTCCATAATTGTATCCATTATTGCTTCCATAATTGTATCCATAATTGTTTCCACTATTGCTTCCATAATTGTTTCCACTATTGCTTCCATAATTGTTTCCATCATTGCTTCCATAATTGTATCCATTATTGCTTCCATAATTGTTTCCATTATTGCTTACATTATTGCTTACATTATTGCTTCCATAATTATTTCCATAGTTATTTTCATAGTTATTGTTGTTATTATCATAAACATAGCTATTTCTTCCGTTATTGTTGTTGTTGTGGTAACTGTCACTTTTACTTCCATCATTACTATAGCTTCCACCGTTGTTAGAAACATATCCAGGGCTATCGCCGGCTAAAGCTGCGGCCAATATTGTGGATGCAATTAATAAAACCTGATTTCGAATAATTTATTAATTATTATTTAAATAGCAAAACGATATTATGATACTAACGTTTAGCATTTTTTGGCTGATAATAGGTATTAAATAAGTTATGAAACAGTTAATAAAAACTAACTTTCACTTAAGTCAATACAAAATTACTATCACTTTTCTACTTTCCAATGGTATTATTTGTAATCACTATATTCAAGCGAAATTCAAACTGTTTTATAGCATTTCGGATAAACAGTGTAACGTGTTTTTGACTGCAAAAAACTTTTATTTTTACTGCTCGCCACAATACACCGTTTTCGGTTTTGTTTTTACTTTCTTCCTTACTTTTCTTTGTTGTTTTTTGTCAATGAGAGATTAAATAAGAAGATAACAGAGCAAGTCCACTGCCAAAATAGGGCTTAGAAAGATCTGATTTAATTTCTGATAATAATATTGTTCGTTACAAATAAATTAATTGTGATCACAATTTTCAAATTGCGATAAAAAATATTAATTATTATTGAAACATGTGTCCATTAGGATAGAAAACAACTTTTTCTTTCATTGTTATTTTAATTATTAATATAAAGCTATTAATTAGTATGTATTAAGAATGAAAATTGTATTACAATTAAGAATGAAAATTGTAATACAATTTTCAAGCTATAATCTAGTTTTTTTAACCCAAGTATAATTTATTTCTCATAACTGATTATTTTTAGCACATTATTCGCTATTAAGTGATAGATCATCGCAACTGTGCTGGTCTTCACTCTATGTGTATTAATATATGCGTGTATTCCGACGAGATTAAGATGATGTTTTTATGGAAAAAATGAGATAAATATACTGTAAAAATATTCACTACTTTATGTTTATTAAAAGATGAATCCTTGTCTAAACAACTCATTTTTTCTAAAATTTAATAAATAAATAAATTTTTAATTCAGACATATAGAAATAATTAGGCCCGAAACCATAGGCCCGGTGGTTTTTGTTGGGGGTTTTTGTACAGACAATATATTCGTAAACAAGAGAACAAATCGATAAATGAATCTTATGCAGAGATAGTTGGTTTTAAAAATTTTAATCAGCGCTAGATTTCGAATTTAAATGCCTTTGAATATATCTATTCACGGAAAGATAATAGGTTTGAAATTAGATAAAAACTTATAATTAGGGCATTGCTTTATATTTGTGCACATTTTCGGAGAAAAATAATTATTCATGATATTAATAATTGCTATTAAAGAGCAGCAATCAATGTAGGAAATTGAAAAACTTTTATGTTGTTTATTTTTTTATTAATTATTATAAATAAAACAAGAAAGAGTATGAACATACACAATGAGCTCACTTTATATTATATTATATGTTAATTCAATAGGATATACC